>JAMKCH010039034.1:0-66136 GCA_023653785.1 Ophioderma brevispina
CCTGGCCTAGCCTGGTACTTTCTCAGTATCTACCTCATGCTATAAGGTATATCAACATACATATCTCTGCGTTGTAAACTAACTACTCAACGCTGGCAGTGAAATTGACAATTATCCATTAATGCCACGTTATTATCATATGAAAACAACATAGATTATGGCGATATGTCATATGGGATTCGCTACTTTGCCCAATTATGGCTATAATATGCCATCCAGACCCCTCAAATAGCCCTTTTTTCTGACTAACAAATATTGATTTATATTTCGGATCTCAAATTCTAACACTAACTACCGAATTATTTTTCATAAAATGGTTCCGAAAAGCTGAAAGCCAAAATAAACATTTTCCTCAAAGTAGAACTCGTCACACATACTCACATTTGTTCAAACTTTCTGGCGACATATATAGATTATTCAAACGTTGAAACAACATCATAATTGAAAACTTCTTTTTGACCTAGTGTTAAAAATACAGCGTTCACCACTGCACAGCAAAGACTATAACACAGTTTCATGAATAAACTCAAGTGTTACAACACATTACAACAACAGCCCTGTGATTTTTCTTGTGGTACCAAATACACACAACTCCTGAATATGACCGCAAACTTTGGGTCATAATACAATTTGTTTATCTGTTCTTTATGCCACTTTAGGAATAACCACATAATTTGTATATAATACGCTATATATAGACTCATTTCGCGCAATTTGCAATTTCCTGGCCGTTGATGGTGCAAAACCCCGCTTGGCGCTGTCCGTCGCCAAACTCATCTTGTCAAACGTCTTTTTTGATCATGGTAAGCTAGGTACTTTTGACTAGTGGATCGTTGGCGACGGCTCACACCAGTTTTGCCCATCAAAAGCATCAAAGACGCCAATTACCAATAAGGTTTATATACGGTAGTCCATTGGCCTAAATGCTATGTTTTTTATACATAAACGGCGACCATGAACTCTTAAGCTTCTTCATATTAAAGCCACATTTTAACTTAATATATTTGTTTAAACCGTGACATAAAACCTAACTTAAATGACCCGTCACCTAAATACAAAAATACTATATTATTTCATTAGCGGAGAAGTCACAATTTTGGTCTTTACCTCGCTTACAATTGGTCTTTTTCCTCTGTTGATTTTCAATCTTTTGGATGGATGCTATAGAAGTTGAGAATTCATGTAGGTGTAAAATGGTCACTTGTGGGCAATTCGAGAAATGACCACCATATGATAATACGGGGGGGGGCAAATAACAAGATATACTTTTATGATGTTCGTAAATTAAATCTTGTGTATACAGAAATCAGAAATGTAAAATGTGTCCCGATCCTGTGACTTACAGTTTTTAGATTTTTCTAACAAAATTTATTCAAGGTCAATTCGAAGTTCTCTGTGGGCAAAAAATAAAAAATATTCTGATTTCAGTCAAATTGGCTTAAATATTCAATCACAAGGAGTCAACATGTGGGACTAGTCTGCACTCCATTCCGTATTTATTTGTTAGGTTGGCGGGGAAAAATAATGGATCAACATGTTAAATGGCCTAGCCTTATCGTCACTCTTTTATTTTATGTCAGGCTAATCTAGGAATAACAGCAGTTTATCTAATTGTAACGCTGACGTTATTGGCGCCAAGATAGCGATTAACACCCCTTTTGAAACGCTGCAAGTCCTGTTTGATGTTATATGAGCAGGAAGGGCATTGCATAAGCTTACAGAGAATGGGAGAAATGAATCTTTCTGTGGGAGGCCAAGTGGGACCTTGGGACTTTCCCAGCAAGGTCATGAGACCTGACTGAGTCCCTAAGGCGGGGATTCAACTGAAAGCACTCATTTTATCTATCCTGACTAACCACGCATTGACACAGCTGTAACCTATTCCTTAATCCTTGTGATTGTGCACAATAGTGCTAGTTCCCTCTGTATGCAAATTGGACCATATTTTAAGGCCCTTGTAGGAACTCCAATACGATTGGCTACCTTTTGGTGTGATCCCCAACATCGTATGGTTAACGTTTGGGCAAACTAAACATTATCTTTCTTTGTACAAACAATTTGAAATCCTTTTGAACATTACAAGATATTAAAATGTTGACCCTTTAATTTGGCGGCCATGTTCCGATTTACTTGAATTGCCCTAACCTTGAACTCAGTATATAACCATTTCAAGAGATAACAATCCGAAATAAAAGACTTTATCGGAAACTTTCTTCTATCCGGGCGCATCTGCGCACAAACGAACTTCTTAACAACAATATTAAAACATCATTAGATCATATTGAAAGCACGCCACTGCTTAATATAATAACATTGTTGGGTCACTTGTATAGGGCTATACAAAGCACAGAAAGCTTGGCCCTAAGCCAAATTCTCAATGTCTTTTTCATTCACTTCCCATGGGCATCGGAACCTCGTGTCACAGCACATTTCCTTTTCCGATTTCCTCTGATTGTTATGCACAACCCCGTGCAGAAATTGGTTGGAGGGATCACACGACCTGCATTATGCATGGTGTGACGTCTTAATTAGCACGTCGTGCCTGGCTTTGTTGGTGGTTTGAGGTTTCTTTGGCGAGTGATCGCAATGGAGTAGCGTGCCCGGCGTAAAACCTAACTTCCTTTATAAATATTGTTGAGTCCGATAAAAGTTTGTTCGTGTGTTGTCATCGAACTAATGGGAATAAATGTAGTATTCGCTCTCAATGCTTAGGTCTCTTGACTTGAGCGCATAATTGATGTCACTACAACTTAAAACTAACTAAAAACTGTGCGACACACATTAGAATCATTAGATTCTTTTGAACACATCGGTGGGGATTTCGATTTGAAGGTAGAAAAGTTACCAGATTTTGATAAGGCCTTGCCCGCCAAAGCGATGATTTTTGACAAACTGCAACCATACCATCTGCATTGTTACCATTTAAATGTCCACGATTGAGTTTGTTTTACAGCCTTTTCACATTTTCTCTTCTACGATGCGTATAGCTGCACTACATCTTTTCTTGATAATCATTATTCCCCTTCCCTTCTCTCTTTACCTAAAAAAAGACATAAAACGAAAACCGAAGACTGACGAATCAGCATCTTTTGACCGTTCGTATAATGATTTCGTTTCGGTGTCCACATCAAGTCTGTATAACACATCAAAAAATTTTTTACCCTTTTGTACCCTTACCTAATCCTACCTCTAACCACTCAAGCCTATAAAACCTAATGATAACCCTAAACTCTAAAACTTTTTCTTTCAGTAAATCCGATTCGGTAACGTTCGCTGGTTTTGGAAAAAATGACTTAGCAATCACAGGGTGGCAAATGAAACTGAAGGGAAAAGGAGGGTATTGATGAATAAGTGTCTTTGTTTTCAAAACCAATGTATTAAATCTCGGTTGGAAATTTTAAACTTGGTGAAGATTAAACCAGAAATCATAATTCCTGCGACGAAATTGTAGAAAAATCCGTTATTTTTTTTTATCTTACTTGAAAAATTCGTAGCGAAAACATAATAAGGACAGGCATTATTTTGGGAGTTAAAACATTCTACTACTACTATTTTTTCCATTATTTTATTCAATTTGTTGTTAGAATGCTATTTGATAAAAGAATGACTGAACCACAAGATTCATGGTCGACTTGTAGTGCAGGACAAAAAAGTGTAACACACAAAGGGTATTTGACTGAAGAAAAGAGTATTTTTGAACATCCTTTGCGCGCGGATGCATGAGCATACGAATTACATAAAGCATGTGCGAAAGGCTAGCTTTGGCCTAGTCTACCGATATAGTATGAACTCACCATTAGGGTCCCTGCATTGGGGCCTGCATGCATGGTCCAAAATGTCCAAATGTTCTTTCGCTTTGACGCATGCGTAAGACATAAAAAATGGCAGTTAGATTAGCTGTTACGCATGCGTCAGAGTGACGGATTTGCATTAGGATTTCCAGTTTTCCAATCACACTTGTAACAGCTATGTTCCTCACAAAATTGTGTTGCTTACCGCCTTGTTCTAGTTTGATATCGATAATTGGACATTCTTTACTTTCCAAGTTTAATCCCGGGGAATACGATCCTTTACTTCAATTAGTCGACTTCCAATGGTATACTATACTGTACAACCCTAGGCCTAAGATGATAAGAACTTGTAATTGCAAAGAACATGGACTTACTTTAAATCAATTCCCGTGACTCTACCTATGTTATACTGACCTGTACTTAACATTTAAATCTTAGCACTAGTATTTTACCTTGGATTACTTTGACGAAATGATCCATCTCATTGTAGAATGACTCTTCATATCGTTCAGGAAATGACGGCAACAGTACTGCTCTAGACACCCCTGAGCTATTAAAACACACTGATTGGTTGCTATATACGTTAGAACACTGAAGCATTCCATTCATACCAAACACCTTAGAATGATAAAAAGTTACGGACAAGTAGTGATAAAATGTCGCGTTTATAGAAAGAAAGAATTGATTGTAACTGTTTCTTATGCTAGAGAACAAGGAAGATATCGCATTGATATAAATAAAAATCTAAATAACGAGCTGTAATACACAAGTACATGCGGACCGATCATGGGGTCGCGCGGGAAAATTCACGGTAGACCACTCATGCAGGTTTGGACCGTTTTGAGCCTCTTGCTCTCCCAATTGGGCCGGAAGACAAGGGGCAAAAGGTGGCTTTTTGTGGCTCAATAAGCCACTTCTCTTCGAATTTCTCGAGCCGCTACCAATTCTCAGTCCTCGCCAGTTCAGAAATTGTTCAAATATCAGTGTTTTTGTCCTTCTTGTAGGTGTACTTTAAAATTGTTGATTCGTTAGTGTATATTATATCATGGTCGATCTAATCAGAAAACTTTAAGATCATTTATCTAAAATCTGTGGATATGTGAAAAGTGTAATGTGGAAATGAATCTTCAATTACCTGCAGATGCGAAGAACGTACTGTTTTTGCTGACAGTTTCGATGGTGCACCACCATCTTTCTCAAAGCTGATGTTGTTGTTATCCAACAGCTAACTGACGGAAAATTATGTCACTTCCAATGGTATTAGACTTGGTACCAGCTCTCAGCAGTGGATCATAAATGTGACTCAAGTTGTAAATCCCCTCATCATGAGAAAGTGAAGGATATGTTCAGTGATTCTAAAACCTATGAGGTGCTCAAATCTGACCCAACCAGTAAATTCAAGAAATAGCTTTTGTCTTTACTCACAAGACTGCGTGATGATCATACAAGCTCAATATGACCATCTGAGACCATCCGGTGAAATTATCCCGAGATCATTAGCATATGCTTCGCCTAAAATCCAGAACTCTCCGAGACCAACTGTTGATTACACCGGCAGGTAGCATTGGCTATCCTCCAGAGCTTTGGCAGACATCCTCAACCCTATTGTAGGCACTACTAAACATCATGTGAACAATTCGTTTGAGTTGGCAAAGGAGATATGTGGTATTATGATAAAAGAAGATTAGCAGTTCATCTCGCATGACGTGATCTCACTCTTCAATAATACACCCATAGATGAATGTCTAAATATTATCCGTGAAAGATCGGGAATTAAAGAACCGTACTCTGCTAACAGTGGATGATATCATGGAGTTGATGAAGTTCATTTTAACCACCACTTATTTTACTTTCCGTGGCCAAATCTACAAACAAAAAATTGGGACAGCCATGGGTTCACCAGTCAGCCCGCTTACCGCTATCATTTTCGTGGAATGAGAACACGCCATCCACACATATCCACTGCATTACAGTCTCCGGAAACGTTATGTCGACGACATCTTAGAGATAGCGAAAAAAAGACATAGCTGGTCCTTACGAAACATCTTAATGAGGTTGATCCTACCTCCAGCATTAAATTCACATATGAGGAAGAAAGTAAAAACAAATTCCATTCTTGGACACTCTCATAGTTGGCAAACCAGATAACTCATTCAAACTCTTACAATACAGGAAATAAACACACAGACCAGTATCTGTCCTTCACGTCTCATTACCCTATCCACCAGAAGTTGGGTGTCGCACGCACATTGTTGCACAGGCAAAACAGAATAGTAACAGAGGAGGAGGATAGAATCAAAGAAGATGACCATATCAGACAAGCTCTGGCCAGGTGCGGCTACCTGAAATCCATTTACAAAGTAAAAAACAAATGGAGTAAAACATAAAACCAGGAAGTTTGACAAAAAGTAAGGGTCAAAAGAGGAAAAGAGCAAGGGGATGGTTGTTATCCCCTATGTGGCTGGATTGTCAGAAAGAATCAGCAGATCTCTAAAAAAATAACATTTCCTCAGCCATGCAACCTCACACCATCATCAGAAAATGCTTGTTCATCCAAAAGACAAACTGGCCCTAACTCAAACGCCACATTGTGTTTATGAAATCCCATGTAGGAACTGCAATCTAACATAAGTTGGTGAAACCAAACGCACCTTCGGTACCCGCCTCTAGAAGAGAAGCGGAGAAGTGCAGCCATCAAAAAATTCATTGGAGCAAAAATAAAAGAATCAGAGAACCAATTCAAAAACTCTGCTATACCAGACCATGTTGCCCGGGCTAATCATATCATCCATTGGGAGAGTTAAAACTCTTGGATAGGGAGAGTGATACAAAATC
Source organism: Ophioderma brevispina (assembly GCA_023653785.1). Lineage (NCBI taxonomy): Eukaryota > Metazoa > Echinodermata > Ophiuroidea > Amphilepidida > Ophiodermatidae > Ophioderma > Ophioderma brevispina. The sequence continues at coordinate 6,627 of JAMKCH010039034.1, forward strand.
ACCCTGGATAAGGGAGTCCAGTCTGGATCAGAAAGAGGGGACAGACAGTCATGATTCACGATGAGGGGATTTACAACTTGAGTCACATTTATGATCCACTGCCGAAAGCTGGTACCAAGTCTAATACCATTGGAAGTAACATCATTTCGCGCCAGTCAGCTGTTGGATCACATCAACATCAGTTTTGAGAAAGATGGTGGTACACCATCGTAGCTGTCAGCAATAAGAGTTCAGCAAAAAGATCTTCGCTTGGTTTTGATTACAATGAACTGTTATTAAATTAGAATGAACTTCGTTTCTCGTCCGAAATATCATTAACACTTTTAATTATTGCTTGTTGGTCTAACCAGCTTACGCAAAAAGGGAGTTTGGTTCCGGCCATTTAACCACGGATTCGCAGTTTCATTTTTTTTTAAACAAACATTAAAGGTTGGTGACCTGACCATAATCCGATTTTTCGTATGCTTTCTCACTCCGGTGCAAGAATATCACCAGATTACAAATTTTAAAGAGACACTGGCACATTTGAAAAAAGTTTTATATACATTAGCCCTCACCTGAAATGATAAAGATCAAATCAGCGCCCCCTTATGGGTAAACAGAACGATTTTATAATAAAATGACTCCGGCGACATTTATTCAGCAGACGACGGAAATGGCGTTTAGCACAAAAGAGCACAACCTTGGAGTTGATTCCCATGGCATGCACAGTGTTTGACCGGTCTGTGAGCCTTGTGGTTTTAATATCAATGGGTACGAGTCTATGATATTCATGTAATAGACACATTTGATGGTTAAAAGGGCAAACTTATCTGTTTTGGGTGTGTTATTTTTAAAAAAAAAAAAAAAAAAAACCAGTCAGCTGTTGGATCACATCAACATCAGTTTTGAGAAAGATGGTGGTACACCATCGTAGCTGTCAGCAATAAGAGTTCAGCAAAAAGATCTTCGCTTGGTTTTGATTACAATGAACTGTTATTAAATTAGAATGAACTTCGTTTCTCGTCCGAAATATCATTAACACTTTTAATTATTGCTTGTTGGTCTAACCAGCTTACGCAAAAAGGGAGTTTGGTTCCGGCCATTTAACCACGGATTCGCATTTTCATTTTTTTTTAAACAAACATTAAAGGTTGGTGACCTGACCATAATCCGATTTTTCGTATGCTTTCTCACTCCGGTGCAAGAATATCACCAGATTACAAATTTTAAAGAGACACTGGCACATTTGAAAAAAGTTTTATATACATTAGCCCTCACCTGAAATGATAAAGATCAAATCAGCGCCCCCTTATGGGTAAACAGAACGATTTTATAATAAAATGACTCCGGCGACATTTATTCAGCAGACGACGGAAATGGCGTTTAGCACAAAAGAGCACAACCTTGGAGTTGATTCCCATGGCATGCACAGTGTTTGACCGGTCTGTGAGCCTTGTGGTTTTAATATCAATGGGTACGAGTCTATGATATTCATGTAATAGACACATTTGATGGTTAAAAGGGCAAACTTATCTGTTTTGGGTGTGTTATTTTTATGTGTAAAACATATCTCTATTCTTCCAATGGCCTAGACTATCATTTGTGAGCAAATTGAATTAATTTCATATTTTGTGAAAATGTGCCAGTGCCGTTTTAAGTTCAGATGGTCCAGATGTTTGGATAGTAAAAGCAAACTGTGTGCCAAATTGGCCCAAAGGTTTTGTTCATTACATCAAAGGAAACATTTCCCGGTCCTGGGTTAATGAGAAAAATATGGGCTCTCAAACTTGATGGGGTGGGGGATGTCGATCGGGCAGTTCGAAATCTTTTTTTTTTCACACAGATGGGTGATTATACTTCTTAAAATGTATGAAATAGTTAAGTTCAACTGCAGTCAATAATAATTCCTATTTATACTCACCTCGAACCTCTGATCGTACCCGTAACTGCAGAACCGACTAACTTCTATAGTTGCTATTGCCCCACTTGGGAATTTTAGAGTACCGATGGCCTGGTCTAAGTCATTGTTATCGGCAATCTCCTTAACAAAAGCATGACCAATGCCGATCACGGTTTCGGGAAGTTCCCCCAAACAAGTACAAACGAGATCAATATCATGAAGCGCCATGTCTAGAAACGAACCACCTGCATTTTGAAGAATCATTTTGTAGTTGAATATTTTCGTATTTTGTCCAGTTGGAAGGATATCGAAATCTTATATGGAATGCACTTGCTTCTTTGAGTTTCTGACACAAGTTGCGTTGTTTTGTTGTTTCAATTGGCTAGTTTTGAACGTCTAGTGAAAGTGGAAACATTATTTTGGGTTAGGTTTGGACTCAAGGTTATTAATAATATCAAAAGTAATAACATATTGGTATTAACTTTACCGTCTTGATTCATCTGCAGCATGTTTTTGACAGGCAGTGAGATAAGGATTGCAAATGCTATATACCAGGTTTTAAAAACTCTCCGACTCTGACGTTGCTGAAATAATTGGCTAAATGTCTCACAAGGCCTGCACTATGGACACACTTCCTTCCTGGCTCATTAAATACAAAGGTTTATTACCTATCAACACCAGGATAGTAAACAGTCCTCTTTTGACAGGCATATTTCCTCCCATTGAAGCATTCTATCATTATCCCTGCTACTTTGCTACCCAATCCATGACACTGCAGGCGCGGTATCCCTATACCGACCATATTCTGGCTCAATGACAGGTGGTTTGAGCAAAGGTCATCCTCTACTTTGAATCTAAAGCAGTTTGTGGACAGCCCATCTAGCAAGCCCAAAGGCTGTGACCTTGATAGCTAAGGAAAGCATGGGTCAACCTCAACAGACTCACAACTGGCATTGGACCCGTACAAAGCAATTCCTTCATAAGATCGATGTGAAAGAGGTATATGTCCCATTCCACTCGCCAGTACATAGTACATCTTTCACTTCATGAAGTTATTTCAACCATCACACTTACAGTCAGTTAATATTTGTATACTATAATGATAATGGCATATATTACTATATAATGGTAATTTTTATGGTGGTTTTCACTTTTCAGTAGCTATAGAGGTGGCCATTTGAAGCCTTTTACAAATATCAATGTCAGTTAAAGTTTGTGTGGTCATTGAGACATTTCAAATTTCTTCATTGACACACTAGATTGATTTGCGGCCAAAACGAACCAATATATCGATACTTTTGTAGATTTTCACTGTTTTTGCGGCCAGTTTGGCCACCATTTTGGATTTGAAACATGTTACAATATCAAAATGCCATTTTCAAATGATCTTTGCATTGCTTTTTATCTTTACGAAATACCATGGTATTTAATAAATCAAATTATTCTCATGTTCAAGTGACCTTAAGAATCTTAGCAGCTGTTTAATTGATCTTGGTGGCCATTTTGAATTTAGCAAAATTAGGCCTTTCGTCGACGATATCAATAGCACATATTACAAATTATTTAGTGGGTTCCTATAGTCTTAAACAGTTGAGTTATTCTCTCCAAAATTAAGTGCATTATTATCTTAGCCAACTCCTAGACTAAATGCAAAAGATGGAGGGATGAACTTGATAGTTACTGGGGACCAGTGAATTGGTTCAACAAAGCAAAGTGATAGAGTGGCGTGGCAGAGTCATATTGAGGCTTTCGTCCAGCAGGGGACTGATATGGAAGCTAATGACGATGATGATCAGGTGGGACCTACTTGTTAACTGCATGATCTAGATTCAAGAAATCGTGCACCGCCGCTTTGAAGACCCTATCGGTTTTGTTTCGACATAATAATACATCTATTAAATTGGTCATAGGGTATTTTCCGTTTGTCGACAACGGTTACATTTGTTATGCTATACTATTACGCAACGATGCTCAGGGCTTTGGCTAATTATGCCCCTTTAATATTCACTTACAATGGGTCTACCTAGCATCGAGAGGCCCTCAAAATTAGGATCAGTAGTATCTCTTAAGGTTGTTTGATATATCGGACCTTTCCGATTTCCCCTGCACGTGCTCGCTTTATGATGTTTGCAAAAGATGGATCAAATCTCCTGGAAATAAGATAAAAATATGTCATGTTTATACAAGTGGTTATATTTTAATGAAACATATTTCCTTTCGTATAAAAACTAGTGCATTTCATCCGTGAGTGACCTTTGACCACAGCATTGTTATCGGTATGTGCTCAGATCAACACTCCTTTTGGACACTCATTTAGTTGTTCTAAGCAAAATTACATTAGATGACCTTTGACATCTCTGGTGTATTTCAACAACCCCAGACTTTCGTCTCCACCCACTTGCCACACATCAGCTCCATACGTCAAGGCACAGCGAAACGTATAGCCGGTGTGTGGCAGGAGATATGGTCTTCCAGACTCATAGTCCACCTACAATGGCGAATAGGACACTTGATTCAGTTGACTCGTCACTCTTTATTTTTCCTTCCGTTGTCATCTATGGAGCCCGGACTATGGCTGTGGTAGGACCATATCTCATTTTACGTCGGACAAATAACTCTTGTGTTTTAGTAATACAGTTCGTCCCAGAGAAAAAAATCCTGAAACAAAGAGTTAATTTGGCGAAACTGTGTGCTCTATGACTATAAGAATTATTTTCCTATAAAGTAGGAGAAGTAAGCTTTCAAATGAAACCTTAATTCTATTTCTCCAGTTATGTCTAAGGTAACTGTGGCATTAATATACACTGTAGTTTATATTGCATTAGAAAACGAAAGATCCGATCATGTCAGACTTGACCTTTTGACCTTAATAACTCAAATTGCCCAGGGTACCATTAGGTGGCTCCCGGTTGATTAAACTACTTCAGCAATAAAATTGCATTAGTACGCCACTTCGCTGTGGGCTTCAATGAGGCCGTTTCTGGACGAATTGCTGCTCTTATAGCAATGAATACACAATATAACTTACCTTGAATACTATATCTTTCGACTGTTGTTGAGTTGAGATTCATTGTAAACACGTGTAGCATGAGGGTGATTTCACTTTGTGATGGGAATAAAAAGGCCACGTGTAATATTTGATTTACAAAAGAATTTTGTTCATTCATTTGTAGCGATAATAGACTTTAGTCCAAATAATGTTGGTAGAATTTTACCAATATTTCCATGCGTACCAATAGCCCTGGAGCTAGCACACATTGTAACACATCTCAAGTACAAAAGGTTTGAGTGATTAAATATGTAGACAGCCTGACAGGAACACCTGAAACGCGATTCTTAGTGCCGCAAGTGGTTCCATTTAGAGAGGGGGGCCAAGACAAAGATTGTACAGGGGTCAAATTTTAAAATTGCTCCGATTTGGATAAAAAAAATGGTGCAAATTATTGATGGAGCTCATAGGATTAAAATAAGGAATAGTTTTGAGTGTCTCCAATGCTTGCTTAAGAAGTAGGTGGGGGGGGAACAGAATCACGAAAAAGAAGCCCCATTGAATGCAGTGGACGTTGACTTTCTGTGCCCCTACATCAGAAACTAAGCATTTAGACAGTTAAAACTATTCCTTATTTTAACCCTATGAACTCCACCAATAATTGCACCATTTTTTATCCAAATCGGAGCAACTTAAACTTTGACCCCTGTACAACTGAAATTGACCCTTATTATTGATTTTTGCTGTTTTTAGCCTATAACGCTGAAACTTTAGTGTACATATTACCAACTATACCTTTTCTGAATCCTTATGGATAGACACATAACATGGTATGCTTTTCAACATGATTGGATCAATTTAAAAATTTGACCCCTGTACAACTTTGTTTTGGCCCCCTCTACTTAAGGCACCATTTGCGGCACTTAAGAATCACGTTTAGGGGTCTCTGTCAGTCTGTCACATTTTAATCACTCAAATCTTTTGTACTTGAGATGTGTTACAAATGTGTGCTAGCTCCCGGGTTACAATGCCATCTGTTTCCAAACACACTTGATGACAACCTTAAGGGGCCCAAAATTTGTGTTTCGCGATTTGACTCATGTAAACATTTTTAAACCAATATTTTTCTGATTGTGTAACTTGTTGGGTTTCTTTTCCTGTAACTGATTTTGAATTGAAGGACAGGGCCCCCAAAGCTCCCGGTGTTGGATATTTTGTAATGCACTAGAGGGGCTTTCCTGGGACCTTATTTTCATGTTAATCCTCTCTTTGTTTGAAAATATTCAATTCATTTTCATGGAATTTAAAAGTAGTGAAACATTTTTAATTACATCTTATATGTGGTTAGACGCAATAGGGCCCTTTCACGTAGCTAAATTAGTTTGACGGACTTTGTTTGTCCTCCAGATCACCCAAGCGTGTGGAGAACACATACATGCACCTGTTTCACCTGAACATTTTAGCTATTTCTGCAGGTGACTCCTTTGTATTCTTTACATGCTTGGGTTGTTTGTTCTGGAGGCAGGTTCTGGCCAAGTTTAAACCTTTGAAACCCCCGTGAAATCCACCCTATAACTGAACAAGAGAAATAGATGATTGGAATCGACGAACCTATGTTTCGGTTTATCGATTACAAATACAACTCACAGGCTATGCCTATATTCAGGAGCACCAACAACCCCTGACAGAATATGCTCCTGCAAGCCACCTAGACGACTTATAAAATAATTTTTCCCAGCCGTCAGGCGACTTACCACCATCCAAATATATTAATGTTAAGAACCCTAACAGGTGTTCTTTGGCCTTTGTTTTTTTAACAGACAATGACCAACTTCGTCTTGAAATCTGTTTCATGATCACTGAACCGATTAAACAATTTCGATTCTGCCGTATATTATATTCGATTCATCGTTAAACTGCGACACCAAATACTACATGGAACTTTCAACCGTTTCTAACCCTTTGGGCAATAGGCTAGGAGCGTCCGATACACGCGGTCCCGGTGTAAAGAAACCTGAGTGTCCCCCATAGAGAAGTGTCCTACTACCATAGCAACATGTACGGAATAAACCGTGACCTTAGTAGAAGAGGCCATTTGGAACAGGTGATGAAACAATGATGCATACAGCACTCCATGGAGAACACAATAGACAGATGGGTTAGTAGGACACTCAGTCACAACACGGACACTGTATTATATGACAAAACCGGAACAGCTATACTCAGCTGAATAAATCCCTGAATGACTTGTGGATTCCGTAACGTTTGCGAACCCTCAAATATTTTCCTTTTTAAATTATTTGCTTGTCTTTTTCCTTATATTTGCAGTTCTTTTTTTTTTAAATGTGTATGGTCTTTATGACCTTTTTGATACATAATACTTTAAGACGCAAAAACTTGAAGACAAAATCTTTTTTGGTTTCGAAAACAAAATCCCAAATGTAGGAAAATTGTCAAAACTCCAAAATGGGATATTCAATAAATAATCAGGAGCCGACCCTGTGTAGATTGCAAAACAGTTTAGAGTGCAGCATCTTATTTAAGCAGTACGTAACAGTGTTCAATAATAACCTTCATTTTTTAAAAAGTTTGGAGCCATTCCCTGTGTACTTTTTACTCTGTCCACGGGCCTCCCCGGACGGCAAATCTTCTTTTAAAAAGGTATGAACGCTGCCCAGTTAATTTTTATTCCATTGTTCTATTCTAAAACCAGACAAATTTCCATTAAGGAGAAGGTTTTGGTGATTACAACTCCACTTCAAAATCAACGAGGTGGTATTTTCAAGATGGCGCACCACCTTATCGTTCCCTCATTGACAGAAATCGTTTCTGCAAAGAAATAGGCTAGCGGGCAGATCTCATGCGTTTACAAAGGTGACGCACCCTAACAAGTAACATAATTTTGCTAAAATAAATAAATTGTCTAAAATTATAAAAATCAGATTCTACGCGTGTTCTCACTTCTAGTATGTGCAGATTTTCGTGAAACATGAATTAAATGTCATCTCCTTTTCCCCTGAATATAAGGGCCAAAGAGAGTACACCAGTCCATGACCTCCGCGAATAATGGTGCTAGTGATAAGTACATCACCCGTTAGAATAGGATGACTAGGACAACGGATTTCAGATTCTCTGGACTGCAAACCATTGTTATTTTGTCCATGACGTTAAAAGCTTGAATTGTTTTCACCGACCAATTTAGATTGAGCTACATCTACAGCCTCATTCACGAGAAAATAAAACTCAAACTTCTGCTGGGAGTTTAAAAATTGAAAAAAACAAAAAATTAAAAATATTCAAAAAAAGGAAACGAAGAGATGGCAAAAAATCAATTTGAAAAAAGAAGTTGGCATTGGCAAGCATGACCCAAACCTCTTGGTGCGAACCAACACCCATAACTTAAGCATATTAATATAGGACCTCTTTTCTATTCAATTAACAGTTTGTTCGGCACGGTTCACCTGCCTTTCATATAGGAGAATGATTTGATTTCTGCTATGAAAGCACCATGAATTGCATAGAAATGGGGTGGTATACGCGGACACGTTAAGGTGTTGGTTCTCAGAAAGAGGTGAGGTCACAGTTGCCAAACAATATTTTTCTCATGAGCTGTGTTCACCTTCGTTTCACTTTCGAATAAAGGAGAAATATAGGGTCAAAAGAAAATTGAACACACAGTAGAACCTCTAACTTTATTATCGTGAAAGAGGACAGGTATTGTGTTCCCACGTCATGAAAACTAGCTTAATCTAAATAGGGGGGGTGATAGTATAACACTGCCTCTTTTCAGTTGCATGGATAACAATGGCCCTGCAGTTCCAGATGAAAAGGAATCTGTTGGAAGTGTTTGGTCTTCTAAATACCGAGCGGATTTATTTCATAGCCCTATTATTTGCTGGGCGTCAATGAATCATGGGTACATCCCGTAGTCATGATATTAGGGCATTTCAGGCATGACATTTAATTCATTTTCCGAGAATGCTGCACAAGTGAGAACACACGTAGACTGATTTCTATAATTTTAGGAAAATATTTCGGAAGAATTATGAACTTGTGAGGGGTGCGCCACCTTGGTCCTATCGAGAAGAGACTTTTTCGCCTTTGGCCTCATAGCGAACGTTTTGACAGTCAAGTGACAAATGCTTTTTTGGTGGAACGATGGTAATGGTTATACTGCCACCTCATAAAAGTCTAACTACTTAATTACCGGTTGAATGCGCAGAGGAGGGGAATTCCGCATGCCTCCGCCACTTGGTAACATTCTTCTGCAGCTGTCGAATTTTGAGCGACTGGTTTTTCACAGAACACTGCTTTGCCTACAGAAAATCATCGTTAACATATGTATATCTCAAACAAGCGCCATAAAAATTACATTATACATCTTGGCACCTTAATCTGTATCTGTATAATCTTCCCCCACCCTTGGCACCTATACTGTATCATGTGCTTTATGTTAAGGAAAAAGCGCGAGAACGATATAACTGACTGATGCCGAAGCTTTATGGTGCCCTAGAAGTACTGTTCAACGTGTGGCTTACATTTAGCGGCCATTTTAAAACATGAATTAGTCCCACGTGCATACTGTTCTTCTACGCAAATCTTACGTAAATCTTAAACATAGTTTAATAGCTTTTATAGCCCTAATCAATATATTCATGGTCACCTATGATTTGGTTAAAAGTGCGTAACATGACCACAAAAAGAATTTAACTATTTGCGAGAAAGGGAGCGAAAGAGAGATCACAGGGAAATAGGACGCCTATTTTCCCTCTGACCTCAGAGGGAATAGGCCGCCTATTTTCCCTCTAGCCTCGATACCGTGTTGTGTTTTATCGTTCCTTTATCGGTTCTTTCGCTGTGGTCAATACGACTGTTGACGTTATGCATTAGAATGTACAGACTCTTACTTGTATTTCTCAACGTTCGTATACGTTCGTATTAGTTATTGCGCTAAAAGGAACTTTGACGCATGTTGAGGCTATTCGTCGACACCCGTAAGCAAAACACATGGCGGCGCACCAGTTGGCAATAACACGGTGGGAAACTTCTGCACGGATAGTGGGATAACAAAAGAAACTAATTAAGTATGTTCTGTCAGGGTCTCGAGGATGTGTGTAAGGATATTAACACCGGTGATTCCCGCGGTTGATTTTTATTTTAATGCCATGGAATGGACAACGGCTGATCTCAACGTGCATGACTGTGCACGGACAACAGAAGGGGAGCTAATATGCAGTAGTAGTAAATTCCGAGAGGAAATTCGGTACGGACTTCAGCGTCATTTATTAACCGAAAAAGGTGTTGAGATAGTAAGTGGGACGGATTTTCCTCCGTCTAAAAGGCAGTCAAGCTCAGCACTCTTTGGTCGCGTCTTCCTATTTCCTCGGGTGGGGGTGCTCTCTCCTCCCTCGGGCGCCTTCCCTTCCCTAATCACCTGTAACTTCTATGTTTGTTAAGTAGGCCTCAGGCTCAGTTTCACTTAGAGCCCTGCGGGGCACCCACGAATCACCGAATTCCCCGGACCCGAACTGTACCGGAACCCGACCGAAAGCGGGTCGGGGTCATTTTAGCAGGGCATTATTCCCGTTCCTCTGTGATCCTGTACCATTTTGTCCTTTTGCTTATTTCTGGGTTCTTTTCTTTTTGGGTTCTTTATTCTTTCTGGTTCGCGGTTTTTGCCGCCATCCGGATTTTGACCCTCTGTTAGCCCCCGTCCGATAGCACCTTTAGTGGAAAATGTATATTTTGTATTGTCCTTTTTTTGCCGTACCTTTTAACGCAGAAAAACACTTAAAACCGCCTACCCTTCTGTTCTGCCTTCAACCGACGGTCGGTGACATTTTAGCGTAGCATTGCGTTGGCGAAAAACCCTCAATACTGATTTGTTTCAGCCGATTAGATGTTAAGAAACGATAATCGGGGCCAGAATTCAAGAAATTAAAGGCAAGCTGAGGATCGGCGGGCGTTGCAACTGTACGCACCTATCATTGGTCATATTCTGCTGATATTCCCAAAAAAAAAAAAAAAAGGCAGCTAGGCACATTTACATATTGAAATCGGGCGCGTAGTTATGTCTCTTTATTTCTGACTTTAGAATACGCTACGGCAGTTGTTACGTAAAATAGCTCGTTGGCCGGGCAATCTGTTGTCTATCAGAATGCGGTCATATTTGACACAGGTTTGCTTTGGGTGTCTGCTAAGTATGACGCAACAACTTGCATAGAGTATAAGGCTGTTCAGACTCCAGAAAATAGGAATTGGGTACGTAAAATGAATAGTTAGATTTGTAATGGGGGGGTGGGGTGTAATCGAATTCCAAATTGACGGGGGGTGTGCCGGCTGAGCTCTGAAACCCATACCCATTTCTAAGATTGTTACTTTGCAAAACGGCTGATTGTACACATTTTTTTTGGCATGTTTTCACAAATCAGGACCCATTCTATCTAATGTATTTTTTTTTCTGTTTAAACCATTTTTGGAAAATGGGCCCACATCTAAGGATTGTCTTCGAATAAAACGACCCAAGACTATCCGCTATGGATTTGGGCTTGAAAAATGGACCCATGTCTAGGATTTTCTGCGAAAAACTAACCCATTTGGGGCACACGTTCCCCGAAGACCTTATCACTGAAGTAACTGTAGATATGTGCCTCCCAGATTTCCAAAATTGAGGCTCCGGCGCTGATTTGAGTCCCAAGCCCCATGACTTTCTCCAGGAACTAGGTTTCCAAAATTTCAGAAAATAAGCTTGATTTCCCTCAAATATTTCCAGCTATCGGTTAACGTTTTTCTTGGGTTTGTTAGGTTTTTGACTACGTCCTGGCCCTTCCGTGCTCGATTTGTATAGAGGGAAAGGAAAGGAAAGAGGGTAGAGTAGGGTTGTGGTTGCTCGGATTGTTCAAGGGGAAATAGCTTTGGAAATGAAAGTAGGGTCCTGGAACTAAACTGGTCCCTAAAATGGGGTCTCCCTGGAACCGAAAAAGAGCCTGAATAAGGTTCTTATAGGCGGCACATACCCAAACTTCATCCCAATGTGAGACCCCACCCCCCGGACGGCGCAATACTTCCCGACCAAGTATCAAATCGGTGACGAGCGATATATAGTGCGCCCTCACGACAAACTGCACTTGTTTATGTTTCATTAATGAAAACCTAACGTCCTCCGTCCCATCACCATTTCGCATTCATCTTAATATATAACGTACCTCAACCCTTTCCAACCCTCTTTGTTTTCCCTTCATTCTGCTATTCTATTTCGGAAAAGGTAAAATTTGACCAAGAATGGCAATGACGCAAGTTTTTAACATAACGTAAATACAAAGTAACGCGCGGTAACCCACGTCAATTGAATCTGAAATTCATGTGTTAAAAGTTCAACTTCACAGTTCCACGGACTCGTTCTACCGGGGAATTGACTTGAGCATCCGGTCCTTTCTATAAAAGAGACGGTCGGCATGAAAAAAGCTAGTCGGTCCGGGTCGGCGGGTTTGCCCTTAAATTATCGGGTCGGGGCGGGGGCGAGGGACGGCATGCAACGGGGTAAGTCCGGGCTCGGGGTGAAAAAAATATCTTGCCCCGCAGGGCCTACGCTGTTCACTTTTTAACCAATCATAACAAAAATTATTCATGAAGGATATAAAACAAATATTTAATGATTTTAAATTCGGGATCTTGTGGGAATCTATTGGTCCCTCGGTGAACTGGAGGGCGTGGGGTACTATTTTCCCTCGACCTTCGGTCTCGGGAAAATAGTACCCCACGCCCTCTAGTTCACCGAGGGGGCCAATAGATTCCACAAGATCCCTCATGATTATTAAATATTGTATAATATTTTTGCGCGGCTTGAAATTCCACAACTCAAGTAAATTATTTCAAGTCTAGGATCCTGAGAGCCTACACCAGTGTCCCAAACTAGAATATTGTCGTCATATATGGAGCACAGGTTATGATAAGGGCTTTTCTTTCATGATTGTGTTTTAAATAATTAAAACGCGATTCTCTAATATAATAATTGCAACGTTTAAACCACAGTTAAAGGCTGACTCAGAGACTGTCCATCACTGTGTGAAATAACTAAGCTCAAATCGAAGTCCTTCATATAAAAAATCGCGACTTTGTTTTAAAATTCCGGATCCGGAAATTTGGTTATACACGGTATCCTATGCACTGTTATGCTGTACATGTGTACTGCGTGAAAACGAAAAACCCGTTTCATCTCTAACTTTGGAATTGCGCATTTTAGGTGAGTATCTTTAGTTCAAGTTAACTATTTTTAATTACTACACAAAAATATATATTTCGAAATCTCTGAGTCAGCGTTTAAACCAACCTTACCTGCCTCCAAACTCTGAACAACAATTTTCTTATGAGTTGGTGTTGGTGTGCAAATTACCACGCCCTGTACACTAAATGAAAATAAAGACCAAAAAATGAGATTATTTTTTATTCACGAAGTTGTTCAATATGTGCAAAATACACTGTTGCTCAATAAGTTGGAATAAAATATTTTTACCACTTTTTATGGAATGGTTCTTACAGTGTGAGTTATTTATGATATCTAGGGTGTATATCGCCACACTACTTGAATGATCAGTCCCTTCCGAACATATCACCGTGACCTTAATCCACAATTAGTTCTTAGACCTGAAAGAAAGGGGGGTTTTTGAACAGCATTTTAAGGAGTTTGTAACAAGTTTTTTCACACCAGTCATTTTTACATATAACACCTTTTGGGCTATTCATGCATCGCAATGTTCAATAGTACTGCATTGTAATGTCAATTGTCGTCTAGCAGCCGAAAATTTGTTAATACACGAACCCTTCTTGCATGTGGCAGGCAGTGGTTTTCCAGATTGTCCAGGTACACGACGGCGTTCATGTTTCCATCTGGCACCACCAGTGATGTTTTTCCACCATAATGAATACTGGCCCATACCATCACTGAGCCGCCACCACCTTGAGTCGATTCCTGAATATAGTCATCTCGGAAGTTCTCACCACGTAATCGACGAACCCTTTGTCTTCCGTCTTGATGGTCAAGGATGTAGCGGCTCTCACCAATAAACACAACATTTCGCCAGTGTCTGAGCTGTAATCGTCTGTGCTCCCTAGCCCAGCGAAGTCGATGAACTCTGTGGTGAACGGTTGGGCGCAGACATTTGGTCATTCGTTGTGCTCGGTAACCATGTTTGATTCCATAGTGTCTTCTCCACAAACGACGAAGACGGCTCGTTGGCATTTTCCGGGCTCTACGGCACAGATTAAGCAGTCGATGATCATTTCGTCTGGTAGTCAATCGTGGTCGTCCAGAAGATTTTCGTGGCCTCAAGTGACCCACCTCTCGATGATGTCTGAGGATTTTACAGATATCCTGAAGAAAGCAGCGACTCTGGCTTGTTTGTACCCTTCCCGTCGGAGTGCAAGTACTCTGCTGCGTATTGACAATGCCGTTGGACGAGACATAACCTAGGGAACCTCTGTGTCAGTTTTTGTTGTAAAGGTAACAACCAACTCTGAAAAAATGGGCTCCTTGCACAGCGCCTTGGAGCAAGGAAAAGGAACAAACAACAGACGTCTGACATTTTATAGCTCCCAACAAAAAGCATTGTTACGTAATTCAAAATTATGCAAGGATTCACTTCACCTGGGTAGTGCGGACTCATTATGTAATCAATCATATACTCTAATATGATTACTGAGGCGTTCAAATAGAAATACGTTTTAAGATTGGGTCTGAAAAACTATTCCAACGTTATGAGCAACAATGTAATTATTAAAGTTGAGAGAAGCAAAAAAAATGATGTAGGATTCGAACTGGCGATACTGTAGATGACGTCCAGTGTTCCACCATCTGAGTGATGATTGAATTTGACATTTGAAGCGACCGACTGGATTCCAACTTTAACGAATTTCTCGGCGCACTGTAAATTCAAACATTAGTAGACAACCTTCATCTTTGAAATTTTAACTACTTACTTCTCCAGGTAGACATGGATGAATTTTTGTTACTATTTCCCTGGAAATGGCCAGCACATACAAGACGAGGTAGTAAGATACGCTGCACTAGCCAAACAGAGGCGATATATTATGGACTTTACCTCTTATCAGTGAGGACTCGATCTTGCTCGCTGAATGGAACTATAGTCACGTCTTCAAGGCCAACATTTTCCAGAGCAACTCTTGCACGGTCTAGATCTTCTTCCACTAACCACTTCAGGTTTATCTTGGGATGTCTTACTAAAGACTTCAAGTGCACAGATCCTATACGCCCAACTCCAAAGAGGGCTAAGGTGACCTTGGAACTTGCAAGTACGGAGTTCTTGTGAGTCATTTCGCTAATGTTTATTTTTCTGTATAGGTAATAACAATAATTAGTAAGAATCGAAATAAGTGACCAAAGAGAAACATCCTTAAATATGCTAATGTGCATAAAATTTGTTAAATTGACTAAAATACATTTCTGAAAGGTAAGGTGTTATATGATTTTTGCATATTTCAGTTGAACATTTGCTTCTTATTGTTGAAGTAGCTTGCACGCATGAAGTGGCGACATCAAGGTGGAAGCATTCCACCCTTTGAAGGTTTTCTTCACCTCCCCCTAAAAAAACACCTCAAAATCACCCTCCTTTCATCATAATCATTATAGCTGGGTTTTCTGGAGCAATTCCATGACCGTTGAGAGCAGAGCTATTTCTCAGTGGATTTGTCTTCTATGAAGGTTAATGCACAAATTTAGCGGGGTGGGGATAACCCAGAAGGGGCAAAATCCAAAATACAGGGGCAAAAAAGAAATTCAAAAATTGCTGTATACAAGTACAGGGGCGTAACTTGACCTCTAGCCAAGGGTGGGAAAGGACCTGAAGATTTTCACTGGCCTGAAGATTGCCTTTTTTTTTCCTCCCTTGCCTCAAAAAGGGTGGGCGAGTCACTCACTTCGCTCACCTCTAGTTACGCCACTGAAAAGGTACAAAAAGTGTTCATCTTGTTACAAGGATAAAAAAGGATAGTTTGTACTAACTACAATGTGGTTACGGAGGTATTAGACAACAATCATCAAATGTCATCACCAAAGGTTAAATCTTTGATATTGCATCGATCTCTCCCCGCTTAAATTGTTAACCTTTCGATGGGAATTGCAACAAATGTAGTTGGCACTCTCTTTTGTATTGGTTATCGAAATAAATGACAAACAAGGTCAACGCCATTGACCTCTATTGATCGCTGAAATTGAGAAATGTCGATAGTGCAAAATATTTTGACTTACCATTTTGCTGATTTGAGGCATTTCTAGGGAAAATCCTTTAAAAAATAAGGTTTTTGGACTATACTGGAAGCAAACTTTTTTTGGCCAAACGGATAAGTGATAAAACATCGCGCGAAGTGTCCTGGTTCAATCCTCAGTACAGATGAGTGAAATAATTTGTGTCCATCAGCTTAATTAGTGCAAAGTGTTTGAAGCAAAGTCCATATTCTCAGAAAACCTTTGAAAATTTCAAGCCATAAAAACTGGATCAGATAAGCCGCCTTATGGAAACAACCGTTACAGCATCTTCTCTGGAGAGCAGACAATTCAATGATTTGTGAAGCTTTAAAATTGTTCTGATTTCTAACTTCAGAGAGCACGCTTTTATCAAAACTACAGTGTACCACTTTTAATTCTTTACCCCCAAACACACACTTTCAAATCATGTTAGGCCAGCTCAGGTATGTAGTTGCTATTCCGCAACAATAATATATTGTTTTATAATGAAATCAGTTATTTTAGAAATAAGGACATTTTACGTCATGACAAGAAAATATCGCATGTTGGCCTGACCTTCCGACTGACTTAATGAAATCGAATCACCTTAGTCTTGAAAAAAGTCCCAAAATAACAAAATACTGAACAAAACCTTCCCACCCAAATCAAAAATACGGTTCTTGTCAGCTCCAAACATCCAAAACAGAGGTACTTTCGAGACACCAAAAAACCAAGGGTTCTTGTCAGACCTCCAAACATCCAAACAGAGGTACTTTCAAGACTCCAAAACAAAGGCCACTATTTCAGTTATCTTGATCTTTAGCAAATTCGCAAAAGTGGCACCGCACGACGACTGGCTAGCTACTTTACATGACGCGCCTGTTAAATTTTGATATTTACATTTAATTATAACACTTACAGACTACTGACCTTAGAAGTAGCAGCTATGTACCAGAAGTAGACACTAAAATATCTGGTCAAACTCTGGCTGACAACCCGATTGCAGCCACTTGTCCTCCTCACTCGCATTCGATGCAATTCTTCTGTGTTATGAACCAGGACACTAACGAAAGGAACGATTCTGATACGCCTTACATAAGTGTTCGATGATTGCATACGTATCGCAGAAATAATATCAAACAAGTTTATTTTTCCGAGCGCAACTGAGCGTGACTCTATGTGACCCGATCCTTGACTAGTATAGGACTCGGTACGCACGCGAATTAACAAATGCTGGATTTGTGGGTTTTGTTAGTTAGTAATTTGCGAAGTTACTTTAATTTTAGCTGCATGGTGTATAGCCAGCTCACATATTGTGGTTTCTCAGTTTTCTTCTTCTTTCTGGCAAAAGCTTTTTTCTGCCTGTTGGATAGACAGGGGCGTAAATAACGTAGAAAGTGGGTGGGCCACAGCCCACCCAGTTAATTATTTAGCCCACCCAGTAATTTCAGTCTGTCCAATGGCTCACCCAGTTGATTATTTGACCCACCCAGTAAATTCAATCAGCCTAATGACCCACCCAGTTAATTATTTGGCCCACCCGGTATACTAGTCCAACATAATATTAATGAAATTGCAGTTGGTCGATTTGTAAATTTAAGTTTTATGGATGAATTATGAGAAATGTGTAAAAAATGAATTACCAATTAGCTGTGAGTCTAAAAATGATTCCATTGGATCATGATTTATTTTTAAATTGTTAGGGCCTACTTTATGCCACTATATAGACGTAAATATAGGTTTTCCCGGCCAATTTCGCAATTTACGTGTTCCATTTTATAGAAGGGATATTCGTTTTCGTGCGAAATTGAACGATGATGTATGTTGTTATTTCAATTAAGCAAAACGTCATTCGATTTCGTTAAAGGAGCATTCGACCGCGTAGAATGGTCTGCCAATTGGGTAACTAGCTCAATCGATTTCAATTGGATTAGCTTTGCGATTCAATTCATGTTTTCTATTTCGCCATTGAGATAACAAAAATGAAAAATGTTCTTTTTAATTAGCAATATGTTGCGTTTAATCATACTTGTATGCCACTGGAGCTTGAAAGCTGAACTGTCTACTGCCGTCTTTTAAGCCAAAAGAGCTTCAGTTAGTGGAATCAAAAAGGGATTCCAGCTTGTGGTCCTAAATGTGAACAGTAGCGACAGACTGATGGTGGTAGAAATAGTCGCGGGAAAATCATTCCTTCCTCAACATTTCGGCATTGAACAAAATTATAATTCTGACTGATACATTATATAAAATGTAGACGTTTCTAAAAGGAATGGATCATGATTAAAGATAAAAAGTATTAATTTTAAAGTTTTATATAATCATCCTAATGAGTGTAGCACAAAGATGCTCATAATTAAAATACGGTGGGCTTTCAAAGACATTATCAGTATCAATGCTGAGCATGGTACATATAAAAAAGTATATATATACTGTACATGACGAATTAAATTTGCCTGAAAAATATAGGCCTAGAATTATGTGTCCTGAAGATATGGAATTTGTTATGACATGTTTTACCAAAATAGATATTTTACTGATTTTGTCATTGTAGGTCTATTAAACGTAAACTTATATTGTAGATCTAGAACGTAACGTAATTGAATGCATAATCGCCAATTAGAATAGCAATCCACGAAACTGAAAATCACCCCTACATTGTTTGGCACCGTTCTCGTTTACGTATAGCGAAAAAGGTTGATGATTTTTTCGAAATAAATGCGAAATGGCGAAATTGAAAGCATAAAGACGAACTTGCATTACCATAAGCTAACGGTTATGCTGTACAACGAAATTGATTGACAAAAATGGAACAGAGTGCTCATAGTACGAAATTGTACTTAGGATTCAGACCGATAAGCCCAAAACGTGCGAAATTGATTGCCAAATTATTTTTTTGATTGATAAAAGTGCGAAATTGGCCGGGAAAACCTATAATAAAAAGTTAAATGAGCGAAGTACAGTAAGTGATTTTCGTTCATTAAACGTTGTTATAAGAATAAAACAATATTAGAAAATGAACGAAAAGAACAAAAATGAACAAATGAACAAAAGAAATGCATTCACAAAGAATGAAATTAATCCAAATGGGTGATAGTTCACTCGTTTTAGAATGAATTTCACTCTTTGTAATTTGAAATTCAATTTTGGAAGAGTGTCAATTCACTCCTTGAAGTGTGAATTTTCACTCTTCCACATTTAGAAAGTGGTACCTTTTACAGTTAATTCAACAATGACTGTCTTATTTCAAATGTTATATATCGTCGGGTGTATTACATAGTGACGAATGTTAAAGTGACAGGAGGAGATTTTTTTAGGATACGAATTTCTCTCAAATTGCACAGAATTGATTGTAGACCACCTACCAAGAACGTTCCGAAGGTTTATTGGACAAACAAGTACGAAAGAAAACAGCAAACCTTGTTTTGAACTGGCCTGATTATCGTAATTGTCCCCATAGAACACTGTGCTTTGACTTTCTGTCGTGCACGACAGAAAGTACTAAATCATCATATTATTACATAAAGACGGCGTATTCGGCTTATTCACTTCAGGTGTGATCTAATACATTGGGTTCCCGGGTTCGAAAAAAATTGGGGGCGCTTCTTTCTGGAAATCTCATCATGTCTCTTTAAACAAAATACGAATTTCTATTTTCGAGAAAATCGCATTTGAGAAATCGCGAACTCTAAAGAGTCGGTAAACATCCCCATATACGATTCAACGATCAAATCCGATTAAGAAACGAAATGAACAATAGACAATTTCTTTCAGCTAATATTAATTAATCCTTACTTGATAAAATGGATTTAATACATTAAAAAAGTTACTCATCTTATCGGTCACACCAAAATTTATGCAAATTGGCGATTAGGTTCATGACATAGTGACGGATGTTGAATTTTCCCTATAATAAAGCGTTATTCAGCATCCGTCATTATGGAATACAACAATCGGCGTCATCGCGAATCTTCTAAATTTGGTATATTACATAATGACGGATGTTGAGTGGATTGCCGAGATTCACCGCTTTGACTTGTAAATATAATATAAATTTCTAGTAATGAAATCAATTACATATTTTGCTTGTGTTAGTTATAAATTTAAGATGAGAATATTTACTAACAAAAGTATTTAAAAAGCCCTGGTGGGAAATCAAGCATACACTTCTATGAGGGTTCAACATCCGTCACTATGTAATACACCAAAGTCTCTGTTATGCAACATACGTCTAGATTATTAATTAATTATAAGCACTTGCAAGCTTCGACACCCGGCATATTTGAAGACTTTGATATTTAGTATCATTTCCCTGAATATCGTAAAAATGATTTTAAAAAATCAACACCCGTCACTCTGTAATAAACCCGACGATATAATAAAATTTAGCTAGCAGATGTCAACTATTCTCTCAAACAGCGCTGACGTGTATAGTTTGAACCTATCATGCATAGATTCACATTGCTTACTTTCATAATTTTTTTACGCTTTTCTAATCTGTAGATGTGGATTGTAAAAAGCATTTTTATTGGGGGGATGAAGGCTCTAAAATTGTAATAATAATACTACTACTAATAAAATGCATTTATATGGCACTCTACAAAGAACACGACGCTTAAAAACAACAAATACTTAAAATACGAAATTAATATATAATATGATACAGCATATTAAATAAGGAAAATTAACAAATCCAAAGTTAACAAAATTGTAAGCATCAGGAAATAAGTATGTTTTCAGGAGCCGTTAAAAGGCACTGGTGGACAGGACAGCCTAGGACTAATTACATTAAATGATCTGTCGCCAAATCTGCGCTTGGTATATAACAAGTCGTGTAACATCAGAAGACCCGACCGTAGCCTCCGTCTTGTACCATCACAATTATACTATCCAACACATACAAATTTAGACCATCAGTAAGGTATGATGGAGCCTGGCCGTGAAGAGACTTACACACATGAAAATGATTTTGTATCTGATACGTTCCAAACAGGCAACCAATGATGCTGCATTCTCAATCAATTTGCCAACGAATTTGATACTGGCAACTGCCCTATAGCTCTTAAGTACACCATGAACCAAAGATATATACTATACTGGTAATGATAGGTAAAAATAGACATTTCAAATTCTGTTTAATGAGCCAGGAAGTGTGTCCATAATGCATGCAAGTCATGTTGGACATTTGGCCAATTTTTCACCAACTTCAGAGTCAGAGAGTGCTTTAAACCTGGCATATACATGATATAGGAATTGCAAATCTGCTTGGAGAGATTCAGCATTAACAGCCATGTTATACATAATCTTTTCAAACTTATCAACAAAGAAAGTCAGAAAATCATTGGAAATATCAGCGTCAGAGCTAGCACTAGGCAAAGTACTTGAAATCAAAAGATTTTTTGTGTTATGAACATGTGTCAGTAAAAAGTCACGTTTAGCATCAACAGTGAGTTTGCTGAGTTTGTCTTTCTGAAAAATATATATATCTTGAGCGCCATCTACGCTCAAGACGCCGCCGAGCTCCGAACCCGCCTCTCCTGGTGGGTAAGGTATGGTGATGGTATGCTCCTTGCATACCATCAGGTCACGCCTGATTGGAGTCTTGTACAGTGGCTGGGTGTCTTGGTAGTAAAGTCAAAACCACTTTTTGGATCTTTTGTATTAAAATTGGCCATACCCAGTTTCAATTGCATGCATATAGTTTAGTGGGTAGAAGGGGGTCTCGTGCACCCCCCTGAAATAAATTTCTAATCGATATCTCTATATCAGAAAAAACGCGTAGAAAACGATGAGCTATGTTAAAAAAAAAAAAAAAAAAAAGGTCCCCCGAAGCAAAATAATAAACCAATCAATGCCGTGACGTCATCAAATCTTTATTTTTTCCAAAAATTGGCTGTTATTCCCATAATAAAATTCCTTTTTAAGATTCAACATCTGTATATTGTTCTTTAATAATTAATATTCAATTGTCCCCGCACGAATGTGAAAAAGATGGGTCCATAAGTCTACAAACTGAAAACATAGTCAGCCGGCTAAATACCCTTACCGTGGACTGAATGAGCAGACGGATCCCCGTGTTAGTTTTAGCAGGCTTACAGCCACTTGCTCGCGGCTGCGGGGGTTATGCGTCAAGGAAGTGATGGTGATGGTATGCTCCTTGCATACCATCAGGTCACGCCTGATTGGAGTCTTGTACAGTGGCTGGGTGTCTTGGTAGTAAAGTCAAAACCACTTTTTGGATCTTTTGTATTAAATTTGGCCATACCCAGAAATTTCAATTGCATGCATATAGTTTAGTGGGTAGAAGGGGGTCTCGTGCACCCCCCTGAAATAAATTTCTAATCGATATCTCTATATCAGAAAAAACGCGTAGAAAACGATTAGCTATGTTAAAAAAATAAAAAATTGTCCCATCTACCATTTTTATGTAAATATATGCAAATTAGGATCGCCATTACAGAAAAACCATATCTCAACAACAAGAAAACACAAAATGTTATTTCTGAGGCATCGTGAACTCTTGTCGATCACATTTGTATTATTATCTTGCTTCGGATCCAAGATGGCAGCCAACATGGCCGCTCCAACGATCTGTAAAACATAAAAACGATGTGTACCTGTAATATTTAATTGTATAGTCAAAAATAATAATATAATTATACATTTAAGTAAGAGATGTATGTCTTTGACCACAAGAAACTCATATCTATCTTGTTTGTATGATATGCATTCTTAAAATTCAACGCAACGACTAATTTCTCCCCATCGAGAATCTTTTGAACCAAGAAAAATTGCCTTGTAACTGGATATGTCATCTCACAATAATAAACAAGCCTAAATTAAAGTATGAGATAGATGCATTTGACCAATATAAACACACAGCTGGGAATTTTGTTTATTAAAATTTAAGATGGCGGTCAATATGGCCACATTCAAATAATTTAAACCTTAAAAATTATCCTATTTTTGTCGTATATCTAGACATAGCACCCAGAAAGAATGATAAAGTGCAAATTAAAATATGTCTAATATCATTAGTAACTCAACTGCTATATTTGTTTCAGTAATATTTCTTAAATTCAAGATGTCGGCTAATAAAGCCGCTTTCAAGATTTTTGAACTCGGTGATATTAGCCACCATCTTCATTTTCAAATAAGTTAACCAAATAAAAATCCCAGCTTTGGGTTTTAATTGGTCAAACGCACATTTCTCATACTTTAATTCACATTTTTATCCTAATTTGGGGACAATATAAGGTAATTTCTAAGTTTTAACACATTTTGGATACGGACAAATTGGTCGCCATATTAAATGTTAAATATACTCACTAAGCAAAACAGGCAGATATGAGTTTCTAATAGTCAAAGACATATATCCCTTAACTTATTTTCTCATTTTATGACTATACGACTAAATAATACAGGCGTTTAGCACTTTTATATTTTGTAGATCTTTGAGGCGGCCATGTTGGTTACCATCTTGGATCCGAAGCAAAACAACAATACAAATATGCATGACAAGCGGTCATAATGGCTCTAGAAGAACAATTTTTGTTTTATTGTTGTTGAGATACGATGAAAACTATATTTTTCTGTAATGGCGACCCTAATCTGCATAAATTTACCTAAAAATGGCACGTGGGACAATTTTTGAACTTTTTAACATAGCTAATCGTTTTCTACGCATTTTTTCTGATATAGAGACATTGATTAGAAATTGATTTCAGGGGGTGTACGAGACCCCCTTCTACCCACTAAACTAATACATAAATCTTTCTAAAGAATTATAACTGGGATTTGACGCGTGAGTAACTCATAAACTTTGCAGTTACTAAATGCGGGAATTTGGTATTTTTTATAAAGCATATGATAAGTTGAAATTAATTAGAATGTTCAAGATTATTTGGTGCTTAATTAATGCATGAGTTATTAATTGGGTGAAGTCCACGGTGGATAATGAGCAGTATCAACAAATAGGCGTAAATTGATACCGGGGGACACATAATTTGTCGTGTTCATTTTTGTTCTCATATTTATTCAAAGTGACCATAGAAATTGCATTTTATCAATATCATTCAAATTATTAATCAATTTATTGTATTATCAATCAATGGAAAGATAGTACCCTAACCCGTCTTACGCGTTACGTACGCATTACAATTTTCTATTTTTCTCGTTTATTTTGGTTCTAAATATGTTAGGTATTCCTACGAGTCAAAGGCAAATGTATTCCATGCTTCCTTACCCATCTACTTTCAGAGGGGGATGTCCGATTTCTATATTTTTTCATTTTGGTAGAATGGCCTTCAACCCCAAAACAGGGCCAGCTGTAAAGTTTTGCGCTGTGATATTTCAACCCGTTTTAAAGTGAGAACTAAAAACGTGATTTTGTCATACCGCCATAAGTACTTTGTAAAATTAAAGGCCGACTCAGAGATTTCCTGAGGAGGGCGCCCAATTTTCCAAAAAAATCGTGTTTTTTGGTTGCTGTACCTAATGCTTGTCCATTTACTAATCACTGTGTGAAATTGCTAAGCTTAATCGAATTCCTGCATATAGAAAATCACAACTTTGTGATAAATTTCCGGATCCGGAATGTATTGTTATACACAGTATCCTATGGGACGTATTACTACACATAAATGTTTCTGCTCAAAACGAACATCCCCGATTCATCTCAATTTCGAATTAGTGCATTTTTAGGTTTAACTATCCTTTAGTTCTTTTTACTATTTTTCATTATTATACCAAAAAAGAATATTTTCGAAATCTCTGAGTCAGACTTTAAATTGGCTGACCAAATGGGACATATTTTCGCACATAACATCCAAACCAAACACCCTTTAGCCCTAAGATTTCACAGGGAAAATGATAAAAAAGTAGCTTTCTTCTGATACCAACATTTTGACTACTTCCGGGAAAATCTGGGGTCCCTGGGGACGAGGCTATTAGCGATCGCACCATGGATCTTTAAAGACAATATATATTTGGCTGGGGTTTGTGTATGTATACCAGAAAAAACCTATATTATCCAAAATGCATTTACCTCAATCCAGTGCGTGCAACAGAAAAGGGCCCAACTGAAACGCAAGGTCACGTAACAATTTAAAAACATGTATACGGTACCATATTAAGACGACAAGGTCAGGAATACCTTTTAAACACAAACAAATGAACCTTGAACACAAATGATCTGATTTTTTATATATCAACAAAATTTATTTTTGTTCGATTTAAATGATCGGTTCAAGAATTTGGAAATTCCAAAATAATTACAATGGAGATCAATGAACTCACTCAGGAATATCCTTACAACTTTGCAATCTTTCATATGTCCAGAATTAGATTCAGCGATGCAGCTCAACGATAAATTGTCCTCTCAGCAAAGACTCCAAAATGACAGCATGCAATGTCAAAGATCCACAATATAAATCCATGGGAATCTTCTTCAATAAACAGAGCCTAACAGTGTCCAATTGGATCTCGCTCAAATGATATGCATCATATTACATTGTATCAAATAGAAAAGTTCAATGATGACACCATTGGAAACTACCTATGTTGCAATCTTTAAATTGCACAATAACTGGAAAACTCCAAGCTACTTAGCTTTTCCAAAAGGTATCTTATTTGTAAACACATCATGCATCATCTCATTTTCAACAACTCGCCGTATCTCCTTGTACAGGAGCGTACCGTTGTTAATTCGTTATCACCCACAGTTGATATGCAAATTAGCGCGTTACGCCCGGTGCAGTGTACACGGAAGTGCGTTTACGCGGTACGCTTAAGTCGACGCGCTGTTCGTCACGTTTAGAACTCTGAGTACGCGCAAGTACACCAGGTGCAAACTGCAAAGCAACAAACAAACCAAAACTATCGTTTTGCTTTAGATTTTTCTAAAATATTAGTCTTGGAAAGCTTTTGTCGAACTGGGAACATTTTAGTGTTATAAGTGAGAATAATTTTGTTCCTCTATACACGATATTAATAAGTTTTCATAAAGATTTTCGTTGTTGAAAGGGATTCAAACATGTTTTAAGGTCATTACATAGTGCCATGCCGCTTACCGCTTTGCCGCTCTGATGATGAAATTTACGTCACTACGCAATCATGTCAGAATAGACTATTTGCGCGATCCCCGAAATGCATCTCATTCGGTGCCCATTTCCATACGGGAACTTTTACCAGCCTCAAGTCGGCTAAAAACATACGGTTAAGAGCGCAACGAAAATACCAGAAAACTTATCCTATCTGTGATGTTGCACTATAGTTGTGTAATCGTCCGTCAGGTGACAAGTAGGGCACAGTTACGATCGAAAATATCACGTTTTGTCGTGAATTTCAACACCAGTGCCTCGATTGTTTTTTGTTCAAAAAAAAAAAAAAAAAAAATGTCCAATTGGATCTCGCTCAAATGATATGCATCATATTACATTGTATCAAATAGAAAAGTTCAATGATGACACCATTGGAAACTACCTATGTTGCAATCTTTAAATTGCACAATAACTGGAAAACTCCAAGCTACTTAGCTTTTCCAAAAGGTATCTTATTTGTAAACACATTACATCATGCATCATCTCATTATAACAGTAGGGAATTGTACTTTCCCTGCTAGGAATCCTTCCTCTCTGTTTCATACAGAAATAAAATAATAACCAAATTGAGGACAATATAACAACATAGAGGTTTGTTGTAGGAATAATGGAAATTTTAAAAAGTTGGCCCACCCAGTAAATTGATTTCCTTACTTTTTGGGCCAATTAAATAATTGTTTTTCCCTGAAATTTCGACCAAAAGTATCGACTCTTCAATTATTGATTTAAAGTCATGGTAATTCTGCATATTTTGATGTTCTGTGTAAGTTAGAAATAACATTAATATACACAAGGTTTACCGGGACGGTTTACATACGACAAAAAAGTAGGTTGCAAGTGATTTCTCAAAAACAAGTAATGTATTGATTTATGGTGTTGGGCCCGGGGGGTATTGGGGAAGTGTAAGTAGAAAGGAAGTTTGGGCTTTCATTTTGAGTGATACACAAGGGCCTGTCGGTTCCCCGGTAGGTTCTTAACTCTGGCCCGGGGTGAGCAATGTAGCCAATGATGGTGAGCGTTCCAACTACTTTTTACCAAGATTGTAGCCATAGATGTGGCACGGCCAAACTTTGTATTGATTATTACCTAACATATAGAATCGGCTGACAATTAAAGGCAAAGGATTAATTCCTTTAGCTGCCGGGCACAGTGACACACATCCTTTGACAGATTATCCAGCGTTTCAAACGGCTGTGGTTATGGTCCATATTAGCTCAATCACAACTCACTAGGCTCCATCATCCTCTGTTGGATGTAGTACCCTCCTCAAGCATTGCCATTTTATTCTGCCTATTGCATGCCTGCCCATGTTGTCCTAATGTAAGAGTTATATGATCCTTTTGCCTTCCATTCTTTCATATTTTCCGGTTTAAGTTGGTTGCCATTATGTTATTCTTTTAGTCGATCTATTGTCCAGACCCATCCCCATTTTGCTTCCTTGATTTTATTGTAGAATGTCTTCACTTTTGCTGTTTGTAGATCCCTTGCTTGGTACTTTATTGTGAAGTGTGACGGTAGCATTCGTCTTTCCATGTCTTGGGTTATAATTAGTTGTTTCAGTATTTTGTTGTTGACCATGTTTCAGCCCATATGTTAAAGGGGTTTCGCAATGGAATCATATATCCTCTTAATGTACATATTTGGGTTATATGTATTTTATTTAGTAAATGATTCTCACAAAGTTTTTAAAAAATTGCCCAGAAATGGCAAAAATAACCTTTTTATATATACATTTACACAAAGCTCGACTTGATGAAACGGGCGGAGGAGATGCCCGTGGGTGTTTTTTGTCTTGGACTAACATACTAATCCTCTTCGCTTGGAATGTATATATCTGCTATAGCTACAGTCCCGCGGTCTTTAAACCCCATAAAAGAGT
Organism: Ophioderma brevispina; assembly: GCA_023653785.1. Classification (NCBI taxonomy): domain Eukaryota; kingdom Metazoa; phylum Echinodermata; class Ophiuroidea; order Amphilepidida; family Ophiodermatidae; genus Ophioderma; species Ophioderma brevispina. Next base: position 34,713 of record JAMKCH010039034.1, read on the forward strand.
CACTTGCATAAATAGCTGAATTTCACGTGAACCATGTGCATGTATTGTGTCTTCGCAGCCTTGAAGATCCGGAGGTCAAACAAAAGTTCTTTTCAATATATTTGCCTTCCTTGAAAAGACCCTATCCAATGAGTATATTATATGGTGTAAACCCAACACAATATATTCCAGATACACCTTGGTTTTAAACAAAAGTTTCCTATCTCGGTGGCCTGTGTAGGGACAAGGGTGCAACGCATCAAAACCAGTCGTCCGTGTGGGCGTGACATTTTGAATATTGCACCGAATAATTATCAGTTTGGTGCTTGTATACACCCCTAATGTCAATTCGATACAAACAATCCGCCCAAAATATCAGTTGTTGGAAGTTGGGTGCTATTGTGTGTTTAAATTTGTCCTACCCACTACACCAACGAATGAAATGACACATCAGTCCGTCTTGTTTAAACACCGCCTCATGAATACATCTTTCCACCTAAGCGCGCATTGCATTATGAGAAAAAAGAGTATCTGAGCACAATGATCCAGGTACAACTATTTTTACACCTGGCCACCTCTAAACACATACATTAATTGGTATTATATTTCACTACCGATTAGTGTAATGCAAAGCGGCCCCACAGTATGTGGAAGAAGCGGAGGCAGCCATTGACTTTCTATGTTGGTACTTAGGTTTCTTTGTGGAGGCAAAACTGCGAGACGGTGAATCTAAGATTAAGTAACGTTTTGCCTCTCCATTATAATAGAACCTCTTTGGGTAGGACATGCCGTCCATGCGCGCAACTTTAAATACATGACTCACCTAATTGGTTTGATTCTGTTTATGTCGTTTTATAGCAACATTCAATTAGAAACACATTTGTGTTAAATGACCGACGCTTAAACCTCATGCTTGGGCTCTGTTGACAGTCTTACTTGCACAAGTTGTCTTACCTGTTAAGTCATCAACTCGATTTTTCTTATGACCTAAAATCCCTGATGAAGAATCAATTGTGCGATAAAAAAAATGAACATGTGTTGCCAATATCACGCCATGGATGACAGCAAACAAACTTAAACTCAATGATGATTAAAACTGAAGGTATGTTCACACCAAAGCGAATGCAAAGTCTAATAAAGATATAATCATTTCAAATGCTAATGCCAACATTCTGCTCGGAATTAGGAGTTATTCTTGATGAAAACATGACAATAACTGAACATGTAAAGAAAGTATGTCAGTCTGCATATTTTCAAATACGTAACATCAGCTCAATTCGGAAAATTTTGACAGATGATATGGCCACAATTCTCATTCATGCACTCGTGATTTATCGACTTGACAATGGGAATGCACTTTTATATGGAATTTCAAATACTCTCCTTGATAAACTGCAGCGGACACAAAAATGCAGCTGCTCGTATATTGTCAAAAACTCGCAAGTGTGATCACATAACTCCAACTCGTATACAGCTTCAATGGTTACCCATCTTATATAAGCCAACTTCTCACCCCATATATACCAAGCTGCACTCTCAGATCTTCTGATAAGTTTTTGCTAACAAATGATGTTATCCTCCCTTGGTGATAGGGCATTTTCTTCATGTGCTCCTAAATTGTGGAACTCTCTTCCCATGGACAGCTGTTGCTGTGTTTCTATAAATGACTTTAAAAACCATATATGTATGTTCATAATGCATTATCATTTTGTTTTCTACTCAAGTTGACATATTTCAGGGTACATGTAATTTCTGTTATTTGTAACTTTTGCTTGTTTTTGTATCTTATTGTTTCAGCGCCTCGTAAGTATTATTATTATTAATTTCAGAGAGAGGTAGATTGAGAGGTAGAATAGTTCCAAATTTTGATAACGCAATGCCGCCAAAGTGATGATTATAACAAGACTGCACACTACCATCCATTATGGTTTACCATTTTAATGTCACGATTGAGTTCGTTTTAGCAGCCCTTTCACACTCTTCTACGATCCGGAGAGCTGCTACCACGTCTTTTCTTGATATGATGAGCTTCTCTTTACCTAAAAAAGAAAGAAACAAAAACCGAAAAACGAAAGACCGGTGAACATAAATCAAGAACGCTACTATCAAAAGTCTTCGGATGAGTTAGACTGTACCCCAGTTTCGGCTCTGTCTCTGGGTTTAGAGCGCACTTGGTTAAAAGATAATGCTAAACTAAAAACTTGCGGACTTTTCAGCTTACCACCCCCTAGCTGGACAGTCCTGCCAACCAACTTGTCCACAGAATGTGAATTGTACAGGGCTCCTGGAATTAGCACTAGGGAGGGAGTAGCCCGCCGATATGGGTTGAAGAGTCAAGTGTAATTTCAGTCGCTTAGCGTTTTCATCACCGTGGACCCGAGGGAGGGTCTACGGGTGAGTCCATTTTTTATTTAACTTTCACAAACTTACTACAAACAATTTCGGGCGTGATCGCCTCAAATTATGCAGAGAAATTGAAATACAGCGAGGAAGTTTACTTGCAGTACAATCTACGATGTTTCCATGAAGAAGTTACACCACGGAGCATAAAAATCAGGAGTACTATCAAGGGACATACGGCTGATAACATCTTACGAAATGCTGAAAAGAAGCGCCTTAATGAACGGGTTAGACAAGCGAACTTTACGATTTATATCTTGAGAAAAAATACAACCAAAACGCGGATACAATATTACGTTCAGAACTACCTTATGATACGTATGATCAAGTGAGTAAATTCATCTCGGTGACCCAGACGTTTCAAATGACGCCACATTAACAAATTTATTATACTAAAGCAATCACATTCTGATTGGGACATCAATTGGCGTGATAATAATATCCATGCTGCCCGGAAAGTGGGCTAAAATCTCTCTAACATACAACTTCCGAGAGTGAAACACCATTGCTAGTGAAAGGTTTTGGATATTGTATTGCCTCCCGTAGTGTTCTGGTTATTGAATACATTACGCCCACTGAATCAGCCATAAAACAAGCCAAACTTGACAATTCTCAGGCTGATGAGCTACAGCATAAGGTAACAGCACCATTCCAAACCAACTCCTTATTAAATCAACAAAGCTTTAAATGATCTTTCTAAGGATAAGAGCATTACAATTGTCCCAAGTGATAAGGGTTGTTGCGCAGTGGTACTTAACACCTCCAATTGGTTACAACTTCACCAACGGGTTCAGAAAGAAGGTCACCGAGTTCACAAATGAACTCGGTAAAGAGTGACTCAACCATAAAACGATCAGAGTCCAGATTGTAGTGGAGAGCAGAAAACGGTAACACATGCAGGTTACTTTCGGAGGCGTTAGGCTCCTTGACCTCTGCATTATATGGTGGAGGATCGGCGATGGTTTGGGGTGATATTATGTGGTAGAACGCACAAGTCTCCTAATAACTGGTACATTAACTCTACACTGATGACGTTTTAAAATCTGTAGTTCTTCCATCAATAAGAGAAAAGGAAGACCCCATCTTCCAACAAGACAATGTCAGACCACATCACAGTATACTGTGTTTTGGTTGCCAACGACACCGTTTGTCTACCAGCATGAAAGCACGAATAGCTGAATGCATTGAGAAGCACAGTAGCCATACAGGACGCCTATACCTACATTTGTTGTGTGGGGGATTTTTTGACCGGGAATACATGAATTTTGAATGTAATAAGCTATAATAAATTGACTCACCGCTTGGATGTCTGCATCCGGGCCTGCATAAGCCAAGTTGTTCAGAATGTTCTGTCGCTTTGACGCGTGCGTAAGACATAGTAAAATTGATTAGCTTCTTAGCTGTTACGCATGCGTCAGAGTGACTGATTTGGATAATAAATCAGCATTAGGATTTCTACTTTTCTATTCACAATTGGGATAGCTAGCTATGTTCGTTCATCGTGTAATAGTTTATCTTAATTACTCCAATGGTAAACTATACTGTACAACCTCTGGATTTAGAAATACAACTTGTGTTGCCAACGAACAATCTTTTAATTTAATTTCTGTGACTCGACGTGGATATGTTATACCTGTACTCACATTGAAATCGTAGTACTAGTATTTACCTTGGATGACTTTCACAAAATGATCCATCTCATTGTAGAATGACTCTTCATATCGTTCAGGAAATGACGGCAGCAGTACTGCTCTTGACACCCCTGAACTATTAGAACACACTGATTGGTTACTATGGACGTTAGAACACTGAAGCATCCCATTCATACCGAACACCTTAGAATAATAGAAAGTTACAAACAAATCGTGGTAAAATGTTGTTAATGGGAAGAAAGATTTGATTGTTGCCTGCTTATGTTAAGAGACAGGGTTCGCCATTTTCTTCCACAGGTGGCAAAAACCGCGGTTTTTTCCGTGGTTTTTTCCACTTGGAATAAACGGGTTTCTTCCAGTTTCTTCCACTGAATCGAAGCAACTAAAAATTCAGTTAAAAAAAAAATGTTCTATTTTAAGCCCAGGACTTAACTTTTGGTTTTATAATTATCAGTGAATGAAATATATGAATTAACTTAAATACCATTCAGGGACCCCCCTACCTACACCGTGCAATTGCATAATTAAACCCCCATGATTTACAAGGCCTAAATATACCAATTACTGGAAGAACTGCTTATACATTATCACCCCAGGGCCAAGCATAAAGACTTCTTGTAAGACTCGACCATCTTCAATGTCTTTAAGCAAAGTCTCCCTAACCCAGGTTCTCCTACTAAGCCATACCAAGTTAGATATATGTATTATACACCACATTTAAAACAAAAGACATAATGGTTTGCTGCTTTTGATTTGTGTTTTAAATTAACAATTGGTCCTACAGAATTTGAAAAGCTTTTTCAATTGTTTGCATTATAATTACAATTTCTGTAAGTATACATGTGCACATGAAAGATTGGAAAATGGGTTACAATTATCTGTATATTTTGATAGCAAGACAAAACAAAATTGTGACCAAATGTACTTTATACTTTGTAAGTATACAACATACATGTACGATATAAACGTGTAATTATTTTGAAAAAAAAAGATTCTTAAAGTACTAAAGTAACCTTGATGATTTGAAGTGCAAAGCAGATGAATATGGTGTAACTTAGTTTGTTGTTCATAATACATTTCTTTATTTCTTCCAGTTTCTTCAATTTCTTCGGTTTCTTCCGGAAGAAACTGGAAGAAACACCTTTGTTTCCAGTTTCTTCCATTCTTCCGGAAAATAGGTTTTCTTCTTCCGGATTGTCCGACCCTGTTAAGAGAATTAACAAGGAAGGTCGTATTGAAATAAAGTCTGAAAAATAACCACCTGTAATTCACAAGTTATTAAAATACAATGTATTATCTAAAAGCGAATATTATTGAAAAATTCTTGATGACGACACCTTTACTCTCACATGCAGGGTTTTAGTCCATCTTGTAGGTCTACTTTAAATCGTTGATTCGTAAATACTTAATCACGGGCACTCTATTCAACAAACCTCGTTATCATCTGTTAAACTACACACTTACAGAATGGAAAGGCGTCAGAGTATTGGTTTAACCGTCAGAGTATTGTCTTTAAAATCTGGTATTTCCATGAATTACTCAGGAGAGCAATTTACTCCTATTATTAAAAACCTTTCTTGACCGAAACATCTAAAGAACTATAGCCTGTTCCAACATTCCATTTCTGGCTAAAGGGATTGAGAGTGTGTGGCATCAAAGTCAGAGGCTTTTTGGGATTTTCAGGGTTGAACGAGTCTATGCAGTCTGCCTATCGCAAGAGGCACAGCACTGAAACAGCACTCGCAAAGTCATGGGGACCTCTGCGTGAGCTCGATAGATAGAACGTGCTGTGTTATGTAGATCTTACTGCAGCGTTCGACACTATCAACCACATATCTTTTTTCACAGACTGGAGACAGATCTAGGCGTGAAGGCCACAGCTTGCTTGGTCCGGTCCTAGAATGTCAATAGGTTTACAGTCGGGTCTCTATGAGGGCCAATGTTCAAGTGACGTCCAACTGGACTGCGGGGCACCTCAGGGCTCCAAAATGGGGCCTCTGATTTTACAACATACATTCTCCCTTGGTAACATAATACGCAGTCACAATTTGTCTTTCCACATTTATGCTGACGACACTCAAATCTATACATCGTATGACCCAAAGAGCCAAACAGAGTGTCTAAGTTCTATTAAATTTCTAGAAGTGTATCTTCAGATATCCAAATTTAGATGACATCAAACAAATTTAATTAAACATGGAGAAAACCGAATTTTTGGTTTTTGGATCACTCACAATTTAAGATCTCATCCTGATATCACCCTTCAAGTTGGTACCACTGTCATTACACCTTTAATACATTTAGGAACTTGGGTGTTATTATGGAATGAGGATCAATGACTAGCCAGGTGAAGGGATTATGTCGCACTCTCAATTACCAACTTAGAAATATTGCTCGCATTAGGAAGTATTGGATGAGGAGACTTGCAATCATGTTGTGCGGGCCTTGTCTATATCTCGTCTCGACTATGGAAATTCTTTACTGTCTGGTATCACAAATGCGCATTTCAACAAACTTCATTGCATTCAGAATAATGCAGCACGTTGATTGCGGAGACCAAAAGACGTGAAGGAACATAACTCCTTACCTGGCTAAGCTTCATTGGTTACCTGTCAGTCAAAGTTTTAATTTTAGTTGCTTGGTTATATATACCAATGTTTAAAATGGTTCTGCTCCAGAATACCTCTCCTCTGATATTGCTCTATACCACACCCAAACCAGCTCCACCCTTACATCCGTCATTGGTTGATCAAACTAGACTTTCATGTTCCTAAAAACACACCGTTCCACAGGTGATAAAGCGTTTTCAGTAATTGGATCACAACTGTGGAACAAGCTTCCTTTATCCATCAGGGAAGCTTGTTCTCTAAATGCTTTCAAAAAGCTGTTAAAAACACATCTGTTTTCTTATGAAGTTTAATTTGTTTTCCTCTCTATTGTATCATTGTTTGTTCCTGCCAATGGCAGTAGTTTGTAATGGCGCTTTAGACCTTTTTAGAATAAGCGCGTTATAACAATAATATAATGTATGTATGTATGTACATAGACCACACCGTAACGTAAAAATATCATTATTATTAATTATTAATTAACGTTAAAAAACAATAGTTTCCTTCCGAATTTCCGATTTATCCATGGATTCGGAGTTTCAAATTTTTGTTTGAAGCAAGCATTAAAGATGGGCGACATAATAATGGTCTGATTTTTTAGTTAAATCGTTCCTTCTGTTTGAATAGTAGAAGCAAATTTGTGTACCACTTTGGCTCATAGAACACAGCAGTGGGTGATCTCCAGTGTGTCGACCATATTCCGGAAAATTTTTGTTCATTACATCCAAAGGAAACATGCATTTCCTGGGCCTTTCACTGGGTTAATGATGATCATATGAACTTTAATCTTGTAGTACCAAACCCTCAAATTTGAGAGATGTGGTGGTTTGTCGATCAGGCGAAATCTATTTTGCACCATAATGACTAATGAGCGATTATACCTCTTGAAATTGTATGCAACCGTTTAGTTGAACAGCAGCTAACTCGTGTTCCTTTTCATACTCACCTCGATCCTCTGATCGTAGCCGTAACTGCAAAACCGACTTACTTCTATAGTTGCCATTGCCCCACTTGGAAATTTAAGAGTACCAATGGCCTGATCGAAATCATTGTTGTCGGCAATTTCTCTAACAAAAGCATGACCAGTGCCGCTAACGGTTTCGGGAAGTTCCCCCAAACAAGTACAAACGAGGTCTACATCATGAAGCGCCAGGTCAAGAAACGAACCACCTGCATTTTGAAGTATCATTTTGGGGAGAAAACGTTTTGTAGATAGCATTTTGAAGTATCATTTTGGGGAGAAAACGTCTTGTAGATAAATATTTCATGAGGATTTTGTCCGGTTGGGAAGTATATTGAAACTAGATATGGAATGCACTAGTTCTTTTGAGTTTCTGACACAAGTTTCGAAGTTTCATTGGATACAAGAACAAAGTTTTGTTTATTAAATTTGCTACCCTTCGTTACCAGCTTCGCTACCCTTCGCTACCCTTCGACCAGGGTCAAACAGAATGGACATTGGGTATTTTTCTACCCAGGATCACCTTTAGCCTTAATAGGCTTATACTAGTCAACTAAAGTTCGGAACCTAGACAAAAGGTATCTTTTAATTTTTATAATGAGATAATGAAAACAATCGGTTACGTTTACACAAGATTTTAACCTTCGATTCAAAAATATAGTTTGTACTCCCCCTTTTTTACACAATGTTAACATCCTCAAATGGACGAAAACTTCTGATCAGCTGCTCAGAACTGGATTTCAAATTCCGAGGAATGAGATCCTCCTTATGACTCTACAGCTTTAACCAAATTTTGAATTTTACTCATTCGACAATCGTTGGAAAAAAGATTTTGCGCAGCGTCCCTCTTATGAGCTCTTTGGGAAAGTTTTTGTTTAATACGTCCTAAATAAACGAGGCGCTGTTTTAACATGTATGCTGAGAGAGGATGATAGTACTGGTATGTTATAACTGACCTTTCCCAGAGGCTCTACCACTACCAAGCCTCTACAGGCATTTCCGCTTTTTAGAATCCCACGATAAAGAAGATACGGGGATCAAATACGGATTTTGCTGAGTGGCAATGCCCTCTTCCTCTATCTTTTTCTTAAAGATCACTGGACTTGGCAGACTACTGTTTGTTGGCAACAGTTCATGTTTATGCTATATTACGCAACGATGCTCAGTGCTTTTGGTATAATAAATATACCCCTATCAAAAGGATCTACTAGCGTCGAGAGGCCCTTCAAAAATTAGGATCAGTAGTATCTCTTAAGGTTGTTTTGATATATCGGACACTTTCCGATTTCCCTGCACGTGCCGCTCGATGACATTTGCAAAAGATGATCAAATCTTCCTGGATAAAAAAAAAGTGGGTTTGATTTTGTGTTAATTATATGTAATAATCACAAACTGGTTGACCCCATGCACAACTTTCTCTTTTATTTTTAGAGCAATTTTAACACAATGGCGACACAATTGTGATAATATAAGTAGCAGACATGCAAGAAGCTATTACTGCCGTCAAAATCAGAAAAATCCGTCGCAGGAATCTTGCCATCTAGGCCTGCAAAGAAAAGGTCATTGATTCGTATTTTAAGCGCCCTTATATGAGTATTCCATAAGAAAGACGTGTAAAACTCGATTATTGTAATGAAAAAAATCATATTTGCCCTGGCAAAGAACATTTCATCAAATTTACACAGGATGTAATTGGTGGAATAAACTCCAAATTAGTTGTCAAAAGTGTGTCGACGTTGATATTTTTTGTTTTATTTTCGGTTTGTCATAATAAATGAGACTTTCCAAAAAGTTTCATCTTCCTGACAATTCGTAACAATAGTAAAACAGTGGTAATGACAATGTTAGTGTTCAGGCCATCTCAATAAAGGTGCACGACTATTAACATGGACTTTGAACCTCAATCATTATACTTACTATGACATAAAATATGGCGCAAATAACGACAACATGGATACTATCCTCAGAATACACTATAATATCTCCATTGCTTGTGGTGTGAATTCACATGCAGACACTCTGCATGTACGGTATAGGAAAAGCCAGTAATCATTTGGAGATTGATTATTATAGTCATATTATTAGCCACTTATTCAAATATCTTGCCTCACACAATAACTGTGCATATATAGTTTATATTACATTAGATGTACCTCGCCTTCTTTAAATTACATTTTGTGTAAACTTCGTGTATACCTGGGTCGAAACTCTGCTCTGACGGTGAATACCCAATATATTAGAAACTTACCTGCACGGGTTTAAATGAATAATGTCTAAAAACTGTCATTCAGAATCATGGTTACGCGAAGTACATCATGTATTATTAGCAAAATATCTCATTCATGAAAGATCTTGTTCATTCATCTGTAGCGATAAAGCTTTAGTCAAAATATATTTTTGTATGATTTGACCTATTATGTACCGAACTAATTTCATCTAGATCTGTGGTTTGATCGACTTTTATAAGCCAACCTTAACTACATGGGGTTTAAATTATCCAAATTTTGTTTTGTCGATTGTTGACTTTCGATAACTAGTTTTACCATTGTTTTCTAATTGTCATATTCGAAAATAAACCTTCTTACAAGATTGACTGTTCAAATGTTAAAAGCAATAAATGCCATAGTTTGGAATGGCATATTGGGTGCAGCGTTACAGATCCGATATATCTTTACCAAAACCTTTATTTTAGTCAGTATTTGTTTTTGTTGTAAAAAGTTGCACTCTTGTCTCAAAATCATTTCCAAGCTTTGAATCATATCCAAGCTTTGAATAATGTCACTATCATGACCCTCCGTAAAGTAAATACAAGTTTCGAATCGTGGTATACATAAGCTTGGTGTCATAGTCATCACAACTGACTTTGGGACCCTCGACACCGAACTTTTGGGCTAATGAGAAAAACAATGTAACTCACTAATTGCTTCTCCTTAGTTTCAAGAAGTGAACCAGAATAGGTCTACTTTCTTAAAGCCGAATTATAGCTTTAAAATGCGCCAAAATGCAGTTTTCCCCTACCAAGCAACAATTTCGGCCCTTTACTCGGGTTATTTTCTTCTAACTTATAAAGCTTATCACACATTCGTATTTGAAAAATATTTTGGTGTAACGAATAGTAATGGTTATAGTGCCACATCAAAGAATTCTAACTACTAAATTACCGGTTGAATGCGCAGAGGAGGGGAAGTCCGCATGCCTCCGCCACTTGGTAACACTCTTCAGCAGCTGTCGAAGTTTGTGCGACCGGTTTTTCACAGAATACTGCTTTGCCTACGGGAAATATTCGTTAACATAATAATGTACAAATTGTTCGAAGTGTTTCATATGCAAGACACTGCTAAGAAACATTATCCTTAACTTTTCAATTAACACTAAAATCTGTAATGCTCCAAGACAAGACGCAACTCAAGAACATCTTTCATAAGGTGACATAAATTTTGACTTCAATTGATTTCTGAAGTGCTTAACCAATTTTGATTTTTCCTTAAAATTGGTTCTATAGAATTCCAAAGTATAGGTACAGATGTTCTGGCCGTTTGATCAGAGAAACATTTTTGTTCATGGCAGAAGTATAATTGTCAAAATTCCTTGTGTGATAGTTTTGAATTTCAGCATATTTGGTGAAATCACCCTTAAATGTATCTGGTCATTTACCGATATTATATTTATACATAAAACTCTTCTATAGTTGGAATTCAAAAGTGTCATAAAAATTCAAACTATTAAACGAAAAAATAATGCAATTTAGATATTGTTCTCACAGCACATTTTTGCAGTTTAAGTATTTTATCTAATACTTTTCACAAGTGTTTCCTCATGCTAATATTCTGCAATTTACATAAGGTAATATGAGCCTACAACATTAAAGTGTGTGAAGGAACATAAAATCTTAATCTGTTTAGCACACCACAGTTTCTTGAAATAATTTGAGTTAAGCCATCAATATGATATTTCCAAGTAAAATTTTCGTCAATTGTTACCCCCAGAAATTTGGTCCGCTCTGTAATGGTATTGTTTTCTATTGTTCAATTAATTTTAAACCAGTGCAATATAATTCTTCTAAAACCATAATATACTAACTTATAAAGTAATATGTTGTGGTCGAACGTGTCAAAGGCCTTTGACAAATCCAAAAATATCCCCATTGTGGTTTCATTTTAATTCCACGGCATAACTATATAATTTGGCTACTAATTCTATGTATTTCGTGATTGTGTTTTAAATGATTAGAACCGATTGTCTATAACTATCTGCAACGTTAAAAGTTAAATTAAAACCAACCTACCTGCCTTCAGACTCTGAACAACAATTTTCTTGTGAGTTGGTGTTGGTGTGCAAATTACCACGCCCTGTACACTAAATGAAAATAGAGACCAAAATGAGATTATTTAGTTGTTCAAAGTGTGCAAAATAATACATATGAGAGGAGCAAAGAAAAATTGGAGTAGGATTCGAACCGCCAATAGTGTAGGCGAAGTCTAGTGTCCCACCATTCGAGTGAGAGATTGAACATCTGAACATCCCAGCTTCAACTCTATTTTTCGGTGTACTGTAAATTAAAGCGTAGCCAGCCTTCCTCTTTATTAATTCATATGAACATTAACATTTATCCATGGTCGAGTTTTTATAGTATTGTTTAGAAATTAGCCAGGAATAACTAGCAGACAACACATTCCTTTAACAGGTTAACAAGGCGTCATAACGCCTGTAACTGCATGAAGATGTTAGAAATATTGACAGAATATTCAACAGAGCGGACCAAAAAACGGAGTCCTTTGATAGGAACTTGGCGGGTATCATAATACATAATTTCACTCCCCGGACCCAAGATGAGATATTATTATACGCTGCACTAATCAAATGGCGGTGGTTTACCTCTCATCAGCGAGGACTCGGTCTAGCTTGTTGAAGGAAACTACAGTCGTGTCTTCAAGGCCAACATTTTCCAGAGCAACTCTGGCACGGTCTAGATCTTCTTCCACTAGCCACTTCAGGTTTATCCTCGGATGTCTTACTAAAGACTTCAAGTGCACAGATCCTATGCGCCCAACTCCAAAGAGGGCTAAGGTGACCTTGGAACTTGCAAGTTGTGATTTGCCGTGAGACATTTCGCTGATGTTAATTTTTTCTGCATAGACAATAAGAGTAATTACTAAAAACATTCTGAAGTTAATAAGCTAACATTGCAAAATCTCACGTTTGATAAATTGCCTAAAAATATGATTATGGATTGCATATTTTAGTTTACCATACACCAGTCAAGCAAATTCTGCCAAAGATCATTTGGTTATATAAATTGTTGAAGAAACCACAGCGTCAGGGTAGGGGGAATAAGAAAAATCTACGCTTTCCGCAAGATCACCCTCCTTTTATCAAACTCATTCAACGGATATCGGTATATGATACGTTTTACTTGTCACAACTCTTGTCCTTCATTCCGTGATATGTGAGAGTATCGTTTATCAAGAAAATACGATCGACATCCCAAGTGCATGTTAATTTACAAAAATGGTTGGAACGATCGCTAAAGGAAAGTACTAGGACTACTAGTCCACATACCCTATACCGTTAGGTCAGTGTTACGTTAATTATTTTGGTTTCACTTCAATGGCCCTTTTGACGCGCAAAAATGCATTTTAAACAAACTAAAATATGCTCACATATATCATAGGATAAGACGTCTATTTCGGTAACTTTGAAAATAGAAAAGATGTATGCACGGTTGAATGTATCAGTATCAGTATCAGCGATTTGCTCAACTAATACTAGACAGTGACCTATGGGACACCGTGATACAAACATTTGCTTATAACATCAAAACGCGCCCTCAGAATCAACTAAAATTTTGGAAACGACATCTTCTCGTACATATCTAGTGAACCACAGCAAAAACTGGGGTGCTAGAGTCGCGAAATACACCTTTAAGTTCCCACTTGTGACAACTAATGCGTTCTAACAAGAGCACCAATTGTGCAGTAGCCACACTAAAAAAATCATGACTTTGACCTTTGATAGCTGACTTTGACCATGTTTATTTTTAGTCAATATTTGAGATGCATATTTTCAAATAATCTCAAACTATCCGCATGATGACCTTACACATCAAAGCTACTGCACCCCATGATGAATGAGTCCATTGTAATGGATCCTTCCAAGCAGCTTCAACAATTTACCATTTATTTCTAAACACAAAAGAATATTTTTGGATTTGTTTACTATCTAAAACTCATTTGCATTGCAATTTCCGTTTTCTATTTATTCGCCAATTTAGTCATGTTGGCAAATGTTCATAGGAACTGGTATTTACCTTTTTCTAACACTTAATGGCGTTGCTATGGCGGCCATATGCACCTCCAACTCAAGGATACCATCACCATCAGCTGATATACTATCAGATGTCAACAGGAGGTGGCGTTGTATTTGGTGTGAGCAATCATAGAGAACATTATTGAAAAGGTGGATGATCCTCACCACGTTTACAAAATTCACTAAAATACTAATCAATGGAACTTGACTAATGTAGAACCACTGACTAAGCTTTCAACACTTTTACCAAAAAAGTAGTATGTGGAAAGCCACCAAAGATTACATTGCACAAGAATAACTTTTGTTTATAACCTTGCAAGTGTCACAATTAATCATAGCCACTAGTAAATAAGCAGTGGGAACATTTTAACCTCCTCTGTCATAAATGTTCGTAAAATAACGGACTCCGCAAATTAAATTAAAAGCCAATATTGAGCACAATTTCTTTGAAGAGCGCCCCCATTTTCAAAATTTGAGATTTTTGCCCAACAGGTACGTTGTAATTGTCTAGCCGAAACTATACCATGCGAACGAGGAATGCTAAAAAATGCCGTATTTATCACAAAAATAGCGCATTTGTAATTTAGAATTTTGGATCCCAGATTGAACTTAACGGCAGAGCTGGAAATGCTACGTTTATGTCCGTCCGTGATGAAATAGTGCCACCTCGAGAAAATAACCATCTAACGTGACTGGACATCCGCGAAACTATGTAAAAAAACAACTCAAGGATGAGCGTAGACACGATACATGGCGCTATTTCCCGGCTATTTCACATTGGAAGGCCGTTTCAGCCAGCCTGCTTGTTGCAATTATTTCGGGATCCCCATAATAATTATTCTAGTACAAAAAATTCCTTCGTTTCTGACACATAGACATTTTCGAGCTTTATTAATACTTATTTCACAGGTATAGTTGACTAGCCGTTAGTTACCAATGCAACCGTGTAAAAATCTCAAAATTTTTGAAAAAAAAATGCGCTTGGCGCCCTTCAAAAAAAGTGCTAATATTGCTTTAATCTCTATTGCTTCGCCTCCTTAGGCACTGAATTTGACCCCAAACACAACAATATTGTATCATAACACTTCTTACTGTTGACAGAGGTTGTAGACAAGGCGACGGTCTTAGTCCTATTTATTTATTTTATGTCCAGAAGTCTAAATTGGATCTTGAATACTGCATGTCGTAATCCCGGGGTCGCAATATGCCGATACGATACCGTTCTATTTTTAAATGGCGCAGAAATATCTTTGAATGAGGATTACAAGACTTGACTCAGTTTGAGCTTTATAGAGCATAGGGTTTACAATTGACATGATTTTCCGAATATATAAATTCACAATTTAAATGACACCATTCTGTTTGTACGTAAATCGGGAGGGGCTACTCCTAATATAACAAGTTTTGCTCTAGAAATGCATAGTGAAAAGTATCACTGCAAACAAAAGAAAAAGTCAAGATGTACAGTGGAGGAAAAAATGGCCTACAGCTGTAGCAAACATTTGGCGAGTATTTTATAGAAATCGGTTTATAACCTCCATCAGCTCAAAGAAATTTGAACTCCTGTTATATTACACAAATAGATTATTTTAATATTGGAAACGTAGCTGACAAAACCGCTGGTGTGCACGTGTAAGGTAGTTGATCACAATTGAAATGTGAACCCCTAAAAAATGTTATTCCCATTTATGCATGTTCGGCAATCTGGTGAAGCTTGGTGACTTTCAGCTAACTTTTGCGAGCATATCACAATGGTTGCTCGTGTTAAAATTAGTGGTGGTAAAGCCGTATTTTTGGTTTAATTTTATAACCTAATTTGAGGTTCAATGTACGTAAAGGAATTTAAACACGTCGTAGGTAACAAAACGCGCCAGGGGACACATACCAGCTTCTCTAACGATACATCAAAGCACTAAAAATATTATACCACATGTCCAAGGTTGCCAGGTATCCTATGGATTACATGTAACTATATCATTACGTTAGCAGTGGCAGCTATGTAGAGACAAAATATCTGGGTCATCAAAATCCAGCTGACAAACCGCCAACCCAGCTGCAGACACTAGTCGTACTCGATGCAATTCCTCTGGTGTACTAGCATCGCAGTTGTTGTTACGATAAGCAATGTGACCGTGATGTGACCTCGTGACCCGGTGTAAGTAGATATAGTCCCCCGGAGCCATAGTCCGGGGCCCATAGACAGCAACGGAATAAAGCGTGGACTAATGTTGCGTAAAGAGGCAACTACACTGTTGCTAATACAGTGGAATAAAATATTGTTACCACTTTTATTGGTGATTCTTTTAGTGTGAAGATTTATGAAGCGAGGGTGTATATCGTACACTGACTTGATTGATCATTCTTTCCGAACATATCACCATGACAATTAGTCCACAATAACCCTTTACGAAACTGTGTCCTTAGCCATGAATGAAAAGGAGGTATTTGAATAGAATAACAGATTTAAGGATTTTGTTTCAAACTTCTTATCAGTTAGTTTTACAGATAACACTTTTTGGGTGTTTCATGCATCGAAATGTTCAATTAGTATTGTTTAAATGTCAATCAGTCACTAATATCGGGTATACCAATGGCATGAAGCAATGCGTCAAGACGGCGCGGCATACTGTCCATAATTGTTAATGACGTCAATGGGCAGAACATGCCCACTCATCGGTCAGAGCCTGAGCTAATTCCTGTAGAGATTGCCCCTGTCATTGATGGCTTGGCCTAAGGCATCCAGGCATGCTCGAAGCTGCTCGATAGGGTCAATATCAGGGGGAGCAAGCAAGGGCCAGGGTATCGGCTCCACACCCTCTGCCCTGTGAGGCGTGACGTTTTTTGCCGTTGCACCCGAAAATTGTTGCATAAACCCTCTTGCTTGTGGCATGCAGTGGTTTTCCAGAATGTCCAGCTATACAACGACGGCGTTTCATCTTCCAATCTGGCACCCACCAGTGACGTTTTTCCTCCATAATGATATTCCGGCCCATACCATATCACTGAGAGCCGCACCACCTTGAGTCGATTCATGAATACAGTCATCTCGGCGGTTCTCACCACGTAATCGACGAAGCCTTTGTCTTCCATCTTGACGGACAAGGATGTAGCGGCTCTATTCCATAAAGACAACATTCGCCAGTGTCCCAAGCTGTAGTCTTCGGTGCTCCCTAGCCCACCGAAGTCGAGCAAATCTGTGGTGAACGGCTAGGCGTAGACATTTGGTCATTCCGTTCTTGCTCGGTAACATGTTGAAGCAATCTCAGATTTACAGTTTTGGCGGAAACGTTGATTCCATATTGTCTTCTCCACAAACGACCGAATACACGGCTCGTTTGGCATTTTCGGGCTCTACGTCACAGATTAAGCATTCGGCAATCATCTCGTCTGGTAGTCAATCATATCCGTCCTGGTTATTTGTCGTGGCCTCAAATGACCCACCTTTCGATGGTGTCTGAGGATTTTACACACGTACTCTGGGCCATATTGATGAAATCAGTGACTTTGGCTTGTTTGTACCTTTCCCCCCTGGCAATGAGCCGTTGGACGAGGCATAAGCCTAGGGAACCTCTGTGTCAGTTCTTTGTTGTAAAGGGTACAACCAACTCTGAAAAACTGGGCTCCTTGCACACCGGTTTGAAGCAGGGAAAAGGAACAAACCATCAGACTCTGGTCTTGTATGAGCTCCCCACAAAAGGGCATTGTTCGTAATTCAAAATATGCATGGATAACTTCACGCTGGATTTTTTTTCAGACACACCGCTGGTCCCCAAAAAATGTTCCATATTTTTGGTCCAGTCTAGCTACGCTCGATCTGCTCTCGGTTTCACTCAGCGCCACTCACGATTCAACGTAAGTGGTGAGAATTTGTGGAAATCGCCATGTAAAAAACATGCGATTTTTCATATTTCTTTGCACACTTACGGGAATATATTATTACCAATCTACAGAGATCAAGCACAGCAGCCGGCAAATATCCCCTGTGGGCATGGATAACCCCAACATCAGGTCCAACCTGCTGGCCATTTTGAAACACGGACATTTCCTGTGGATTTCCCATAAAAAATTGGAGACCGTGTAGAATGTTTTTGTCTAAATTGTTTACCTTTTGTACCACCCGAACGCTAACAGAAAAACTTTTAACCGGTTCACATATTTTTGTTTTAAAACCTTATTATTACAGCTGTATGAGTTCCACATATGCCCAACTAAGTATGTGAAGATGACCTCTATTGGAACAAAACATTCATACAATATCTCCGCGGATGTGTCGGCTTCTGTTGAGATCCAAGAACCTATTAACAACCCCCATTATCTCGCGCTATATTGGCGAAATTGAACGCAGGAAGACGAGACATAATTATGGTCAAATTGATTCAAGAACTGCATCGTGCATTTGCACCATTTGCCTGTGGGTGAAGCTGATGCGGGTGTTTTCCCTATGGGAATTGACCTTGTTGGTTGAATTTACATCTTATTTAATGCCAGCGTAAATTTCACTAAACTCTGACAATTAAGATCTGTAGTTTCGCTACTCTTTATACATCTATTGAGGGACCAGCTCTACAACATAATCATTATGATGAGGGACCAGGACTTCCAAGAAGAAGGTAAAAAAATAATTTACACAAATACGAAAAATACAATTAAGCGGTGTAATATGCATGAACGGCTATCAATTTTACCACGCGTTTTATATGATAGTTGCCACAGGTCCAGGGAAAGTGTTTTAAGAAGAGAGATAAAGAATTCGGTTCGTTCGGTCGCATCCAAAATCACAGTGGAAGACCGTCTTCAACCAGCTGATAGTTTTCATCATCCCGGTTGAATCGGCCTGGATTCCCTCTTGGGGACTTTCAGCTAACTTTTGCGAGCATATCACAATGGTTGCTCGTGTTAAAATTAGTGGTGGTAAAGCCGTATTTTTGGTTTAATTTTATAACCTAATTTGAGGTTCAATGTACGTAAAGGAATTTAAACACGTCGTAGGTAACAAAACGCGCCAGGGGACACATACCAGCTTCTCTAACGATACATCAAAGCACTAAAAATATTATACCACATGTCCAAGGTTGCCAGGTATCCTATGGATTACATGTAACTATATCATTACGTTAGCAGTGGCAGCTATGTAGAGACAAAATATCTGGGTCATCAAAATCCAGCTGACAAACCGCCAACCCAGCTGCAGACACTAGTCGTACTCGATGCAATTCCTCTGGTGTACTAGCATCGCAGTTGTTGTTACGATAAGCAATGTGACCGTGATGTGACCTCGTGACCCGGTGTAAGTAGATATAGTCCCCCGGAGCCATAGTCCGGGGCCCATAGACAGCAACGGAATAAAGCGTGGACTAATGTTGCGTAAAGAGGCAACTACACTGTTGCTAATACAGTGGAATAAAATATTGTTACCACTTTTATTGGTGATTCTTTTAGTGTGAAGATTTATGAAGCGAGG
The DNA here is from genome assembly GCA_023653785.1 of Ophioderma brevispina. Lineage (NCBI taxonomy): Eukaryota > Metazoa > Echinodermata > Ophiuroidea > Amphilepidida > Ophiodermatidae > Ophioderma > Ophioderma brevispina. The sequence continues at coordinate 54,081 of JAMKCH010039034.1, forward strand.
GTGTATATCGTACACTGACTTGATTGATCATTCTTTCCGAACATATCACCATGACAATTAGTCCACAATAACCCTTTACGAAACTGTGTCCTTAGCCATGAATGAAAAAGGAGGTATTTGAATAGAATAACAGATTTAAGGATTTTGTTTCAAACTTCTTATCAGTTAGTTTTACAGATAACACTTTTTGGGTGTTTCATGCATCGAAATGTTCAATTAGTATTGTTTAAATGTCAATCAGTCACTAATATCGGGTATACCAATGGCATGAAGCAATGCGTCAAGACGGCGCGGCATACTGTCCACATAAGTTGTTTATGAAGTCAATGGGCAGAGCATCCCATAATCGGTCAGAGGCTGAGCAATTCCTGTAGAGATTGAGGAAGATTGACCATGTCTTGATGGCTTGGCCTAAGGCATACCAGGCATGCTCGAAGCTGCTCGATAGGGTTCATATCAGGGGAGCAAGCAGGACATGGTATCTGCACTCCACACCATCTGACCTGTGAGGAGTGACGTTTTTGCAGCGAAAAATTGTTTGGCATCAACCCTTCTGGCCTGGTGGCAGACCGTGGTTTTCCAGAATGTCCAGTATACCCGACGGAGTTCGTGCTTCCATCTGGCACCACCAGTGCGTTTTTCCTCCATAATGAATATCGGCCACTAACATCACTGCGCCCCACCACCTTGAGTCGTTTCCTGAATACGTCATCTCGGAGGTTTCTCACCACGTAAAGACGAAGCCTTTGTCTTCAATTTGACGGGACAAGGATGTGCGTTATCGTCCATTAAGACAACATTTCGCCAGTGTCCTAGCCAGCGAAGTCGAGCAAATTCTGTGGTGAACGGTTAGGTGTGGACATTTGGTCTTCGTATGCCTCGGTAACATGTTGAAGCAATCTCAGATCTACAGTTTGGAAGGAAACCTTGATTCCATGGTGTCTTCTCCGCAAACGAAGAAACGGCGCGTTGGGCATTTTTCTTCCGGACTCTACAGCACAGAGTAAGCAGTCGGCAATCATCTCGTCTGGTAGTCAATCATAGTCGTCCTGGAGATTTCGTGGCCTCAAATGAACCACCTTTCGATGATTTCTAAGGATTTTAACACACGGGTACGCTGAGATATTCAGAGGAAATCAGTGACTTTGGCTTGTTTGGTACCCTTCCCTGGCAATGCCGTGGACGAAGCATAGCCCTTTAGGGAAACCTCTGTGTCAGTTTTTGTGATAAAGGTAACAACCAACTCTGAAAAACGTGGGCCCGTTGCCCAAAGGTTTGAAGCGGGAAAAGGAAAAAACAACAGACGTCTGTCCTTTGATAGCTCCCAACAAAAGGCATTGATACGTAAATTCAACAATATACATGATTACACTTCACCAGGATTTTTTCAGAACACACCGCTGGTCCCAAGTCCATATTTTGGTCAAGTCTAGCTACAGCTCGATCTGCTCGGTTTCACTCAGCCCACTCACGATTCAACGTAATGGTGAGAATTTGTGGAAATCGCCATGTAAAAAAACATGCGATTTTTCATATTTCTTGCACACTTACGGGAATATATTATTACCAATCTACAGAGAACAAGCACAGCAGACCGGCAAAACATCCCGCTGTGATGGATACCCCACATCAGGTCACACACTGGCCATTTGAAAACACCGGACATTACTGTGGATGTCCCATAAAAATTGGAAGACCGTGTAGAAATGTTTTTGTCTAAATGGTTCCTTTTGTACCACCCGAAACAGCTAAACAGAAAAAACTTTAAACCGGCACATTTTTGTGTTTAAAAACTTATTATTACATCTGGATATGAAGTTCCACAGATTGCCAACTAAAGTCTGTTGAAGAGGACCATGGAACAAAAACATTCATAACAATAGCTCAGCGGGATGCTGTCGGCTGCATGTGGAGATCAAGGAACCTATTCAACCACCATTTATCGCTATATTTGCGAAATTGAAACGCAGGGAAGACGAGACATAATTATGGTCAAATTGATTCAAGACTGCATGCGTGCATTTGCACCTTTGCACTGTGTGTGAAGTGTCTGGTTTCCCTATGTGAATTGACCTTGTGTGGGAATACGATCTTATTATGCCAGGGGCGGGAATTCAACTGAAACTCTGACAAATTTAAGATCTGTGAGTTTCGCTACTCTTATTACATCGGATGGAGGAGATCCAGCTCTACACAGAATCTTATTATGATGAGGGACCACGCCCGACTCCAAGAGAAGGTAAAAAAAATAATTGACCACAAATACGAAAAATACAATAGCGGTGTAAATATGCTGAACAGTGGCGTAACCAGCGGGGGGGCCAGGGGGCAACTTCCCAACCCCCCCGGACAACTTAAATGGGGACTGAAAAAGATAAAAAAATGGGACGAGAAGAGGGGGGAGAAGGGGGAAAAATATGGGTCTACCCGGCGGAGCGAAGCGAGCCGAAAAAAATGGGGAAACTTCTTAAGTCTTGCCCCCGGAGGCCTCAGGTCTGGTACGCGCCGTGCGATGAAGCAGCCCTAATCAAGTTTACCCACGCGTTTTACCATAGATCCCATGGGTCCAGGGAAAGGTTTTAAGAAGAGAGATAAAGAAGATAAAAGGGAAAAGGAAGAATATTGGGAAAAAGAGGATGAGAAGGTGGCGTGAAGAGGAGCAGATGATGAAGGGTGATGCAGAATGTGGGAACGGAGGGCGACAGATTTAGCACGGAAGGACCAGTTACAGAGGCCACAGAGTGGGCCCGAGGAGCTTCCCATTCAGTGATGCCAGGGGGCAAACCGTCAGCATTAACAGGTCTCAGATCTTTCGTTGTTTAGGGAATAATGGCGGAAGCTCAGTTAGGTAAATGCTCTGGACAGGTCGGGGCGCAAACTAAGGATACGATTGATGCGGTGGCTCTCTCTCTAACGTTTATTGTATACCGATCCACATCGAGGATTGGCAGAGAAGGTGGTGGCCCGGGGCCATTATAGGCTCCCAAAGAAGCGATAAAGGTAATAGCATGGTATGAAAACACATCTATTACAAAGCCAATGCTAACATCTGATCCTGACCGGTGATTTTAAATGAATCATCGGTAAAATGCTTGGACAAGCATAATCTCCAACTGATGCTGAAGGCAGGGCCGCAATTGACTTCCACTGCACCCACGGATCTGACCCATGTTTCTGGAGCACTCATCAAAATTGGCAACCGAATGGATTCGTCATCACCGATGCCTCCAAATCTTTTTTCTCCAGTGTTCATTGATCACAGCTTTGGACATCGGACATACTTGCCAAAAACCACACTGCAAGGCCTCTCCCTATCACCAAGAACGTCTAGCTGCATGTACAAAAAAGCTTGACTGGAATGGACTAAGGAACTATCTTGCAGCACGCTCATGGAAATAGTTTACCTTATAAGAGACTGCCAGATAATCATATGAGAATGTCACAATTACCACCATCAGGTGATCAAAGGCTTTGAAACTTTCCAGAATGGGGGAACGAAGGCTGCGATGTCGACAAGGCTCAATAAAAAAGACCAGTGCTTGGGATGGTTGACATCTCTTTAGCACTCCCTAGCTCGCCGTAAATAAAACTACAAAGGCGGCTTAGAAAACGAGTACACATTTGTAGAACTAAGATAGTCATCTGAATGCGCGTAAAGGCTAACTGTTAGATTCCCCGAGGAGGCGGCCTGCCTCAATTTTCTAACAATCGCGTTTTTGCAAATGGCTGCATCTACTCACTGTGTGAGTACTAAGCGTGAAATAATATAGAAACATCAAATTGGTTAAAAAAATTCAGGATCCGGAATCTTTGTTGTACAATATCATATGTGATATTTTAAATAAATGTTTACTGCGGAATATATCTGACTTTGGAATTAAGCCTTTTAAAGGTGCACTTATCGTATTGTATTCGCCTGATGCCAAATGTCTTGAAGACACTCACACCAAATGCGCCAGCGGTTGGATGGATATTAAGGTAACAGACTAATGAATTTGCAACGAATTTAATGTAGTGGCATAAATTTGTATTAAAACTGTCAATGTCAGAACTCTCGGCAATCGTCAGATGCAGGCTATTCCAAAGCGATTGTATGGGAAAGAAGGACTTGGAAAAATCTGCCGTTGCTTCTTGGATGAAGAATTTTCTGCGGTGCCCTCACGTAGATCTTATGGATCGTTGTACGAAGTCGTCAAGATTGATTAAATAGGGGGGTGTCCATTTTGTAGCGGGTTGTAGTAAGTCTTTTCCTCAGCCGTCTCGAGATTGCAGGAAGTCCCATCCCAACTCCTGGATTATTCTGGTGACCGTACCCTCCCGTGAGTAATCATCTTACAAAAACGAGCCACCTGGCGCTGTATTCGCTCAAGGGCAGTGGATGTTTTTCTGCAGATAGGGTCCATGCGTTCCATTACTACCCGGGATCGAACGGACAAAAGGCTGTGTAGGCTGTAACTTTCACTCTCTCCGGACAACTCCAAAGATTCCTTCTAACAACTCAATGACCTGCTGGGCTTTCTTCACAGATTCACTGGTTTGAATATCCCAGCTGAGTGTATATGATGATGAATGGGGAGCTGATACAGAATCAAGTTCCTCCCAAATACGTGTAGACCTGGAGTGCGGACGGCTGGCCGATGGTCATGGTGTAACATTTTGAGGCTTTATAAAATTTATGAGCCATGTATTCTGTCACTCCCCGGATCTCAAGTCCCTCTGCAAACCTGTATGTCGGTCTGGTTGGGGACGGATGAGTAAATAGACAATCGTCTGCGAACAAACGTTGCCTTGGGTAAGTTTATCTGGCCCAAATCATTTATGTAAAGTAGAAAAAGCAGGGGGCCAACCACAGTTCCTGAGGAACCCCAGAGGGTCACGACGCACTATTCGAGTTATGTATGCCATAAACAAGAACTCGTTGGGTTTATTTGCAAGGAAGTTCCTCAATCCTGTGAAAATGGAACCAGTGATACCATAAAATTCAATTTCGCCACTAAATATCTACGATGTGATACCTCACGAAGGCTTTGGGAAATCTAAACTTGCTGTATCCACCTTCTGACCAGCATCGATGTACTTTAGCGATATCATGGATGGTCATATCTCAGTGGGATTCTGGGACCTCATTGGCACGAAAATCACCCATGCTGGTATGTCATAACCCTAAAAGGCCCGGGGGCGGAATCCGACATTTTGTTCGTATCTCACCTATTTGTCTATTTTTTCACGCCGGAAACTTATTACTTTTTTCTTTGAAGCTTGCGCTCGATATAAGGACCATTTGAACCAAAAATCGGACCCGACGGTTATGACGTGGTGTTGCGTAATCGCGCACTACGTGCGAAGAAATACACGAACAGCAGAACAGAAATCCAGTTTTGTGCTAAGGATACGTTACACTATGTTTCTCTCATTGATTTGATTATTTGTTAGTAAAGCATGTGTGCGCATGTGTGGACACACATCATGGCCAAAAAATCCAACTTTGCTTGAAAAAAGGCGAAAACGAAAAACCAGGAATTTTGCGATTTTTTTAGATTTTCGAATTTTGCCATGACGTCATGTTGACGTTACTGGACGTCATTACAAGTTAATCAATGGAATCGGGAGGTCATAGCTATCAGTGGTACCACACAATGATAGTTCACAAATCCGTTTTCTGAGATACTAGGGGGGGGAATCCCCCCACCCCGGGCGTGAGATGGAGTCCAAAAAGCCCGGATCTTTTAGGAGTTAAGGATATGGTTGGCGGTCAGATGTTTCCATGATGTGAACTTTGCAAAATGTTCGAGTATTTTAGTATCACGAAGTCAAGGATAAAGGTCTGTTAATTTCCTGCAAGAATAGGGGGGGCGGAATCCCCCCCCACCGGTGGGAGGATGGGTCCAAAAAGCCCGGCTATTTTAGGGTCAAGGATATGGTTGGCGGGTCAAGTTGTTCATGATGACATGCAAAATATATAGTTCGAGTATCTTGGATATCACCGAAGTCAAGGATACAGGTCTGTAATGTCCGCAGAGCCCGGTCTCTTGTTGAGATTGGCTGCGGACAATAGCTTCCCTCCCGTCCAGGCGTCACTTCACCAGAATCAACAGAAGCCTTGAAAGGATCCGTCAGGGGCGGAGCAAAGTTGCCCTCAGCAATGTTTTCGAAAAACCAGGTGGTGGAACGTTGACAGGACCTTGAGCCTTGTTGAGATTGAGTTAGCCAGTTGATCCAAGACTCCATTAACGGAGAGATTTCAAATAGACATAGGTGGAAGTAGAGAATATTGTCCCATTATCAGAACAGCCCCAGACTCCGTTGGTGAACACACTAGCTGGTAAACTAGTTGTTTAGATTCAGCTTTGGGCTTGTCTTCACTGATGACCTTTCCATCAACAACAAGATCGGCAACCATTGATTAATCTTTACGCAGATATGAATAAATGACCAGAAGATCTTTGGCGAATCTACGATGGCTGCACACCAAGTTGTCTGTGATGTATGATGCACGGGTATTATAGCTTTCAGTGTTTTGAAAAAGTTTTTAGCCTCCGAGAATCTTGCCATCTTGGAATTACAGGACTTCTTGGCTTTCTTATAGTTCAGTTGACTATTTTAATTATGATACACCCACACAAAAAAACAAATCTTATTTCAAAATCTCTAGTCAGCCTTTAAAGGTGAGAAATTGAAGGTTCTGGCACCTAGCTGCTACCTAAAAAGTGATATCATTTCGTGAAGGTTGGACTTGCCATTTGGTTAATCCCAATTGGTCTAATGGTCATTTGGTCTACTCCAATTGTTTATTACCATTTAGTCTAATACCCATTTAGGCTAAAAACACATTTAGTCTTATAAGCCATTAGTTCTAATATTCATCTGGTCTAAATCTCATATCGTTTAATATCGTCTTGCTAATAATACCCTGATGTTCCAAGGCCCTACTATGGGCTAATTATGCTTCTTATATTAAAAACTCCCAACTATCTTCCTTCAAATTAATATGAAAAAGAGTCTCATCAATTCGTATAGTGCTGTCATCACACTACTTCCTAATTTTCTGTCTTTTTTACGCTGTTGTACTTCTTATCCTTGGATTTGACGTCGCTGTCTTTGTCTTTGTCCAAGGTAATTTGTATCGTATTGTCTGTCCTGTCATTTTTTGTCTTGATTTTGTAATCCTGTTTTTTCTGGCTTTGGTGTAGTAAGCGTTTAGCAGTGAACTCGTTCATCACTATTTTCTAAGTTAATTAATCCTAAACTATAATCTGATTCTATTGTGAAATCCTTTTTTATTTGTACTGCAATTTCATATCTTGTATTTCATTGTTTGATGTGATGATGTGATGAACAAAAATAAATTTGATTGATTATTGATTGATTGATATCCATATCGTCTATATCCGATTTGGTCTAATCCACTTGTCTAACCATCTGGTCTAATATTCATTTGGTCTAAGATCCACCTGGACTAAGATCCATCTGGTCTAATACCCATTTGGTCTAATATCCATCTGGTTCTACATCCATTCTGGTTTAATATCCATTTGGTTTAATATCCATTTGGTCTAATATTCAGCTAGGCTAATATTCATTTGGTCTAATACCCATTTGGTATAATGCCCATTTGGTCTAATATCCATTTGGTCTAATGTCCATCTGGTCTAATATCCATTTGGTCTAATATTTAAATCAATCAATTACCTTGGGTTTAACATCCAAATGGATATTAGAACAAATAGGTATTATTAGACCAAGTAGCTATTAGACCAAGTGGATATTAGACCAAATGGATATTAGACCAAATGGACATTAGACCAAATGGGTATTAGACCAAATGGGTATTAGACCAAATAACGACCGTCCTCCCCTGCCAATGCTCATAAATATTTAATAGGCCTGGGTGACAGGTTGCAACTTGACGGAGACAGGCTGTGTTTACTTGTGTCCGTCAGGAAAACCGAAGTCGGTGAAAGTGAATTGTATTTTTGTTCATGAAAACGATTTTTCAGGTTTATTCATGAAATGACCGCTCAAATACGTTAAATATGATAAAAATCTTTCTGCTAGTATCAGCATACCGGTATTAGCCTGTGGTTTTAGTACGTGTATGTACGTCTAGACATCTCAAACCATAGGTTTGTTTACCACTCATTTTACATCATGACATGAATGTTGATGATAATTTCATGACACATGCATAAGACTATTTTATAATTTTACTGAATACTCATTTTCTGTTTTTGCTACTCATGTACTCATTCATGTCATGCATCATTCATGCTCATTGGACGGGATGACTTTAGTATTCTGCCACCACTTAAAATTCGGCACCTTTAACATGCGGTTTATTCCGTTAACGTTGCCGAATTTGTAGCCTGTGGCAGAATACTAAAATTCCTTTCCTATGTTTTAAATATTGTTTGACCTTTTTCCATTGAATCACTGATAGTGACATGCCTTAGACTTTAAGTATTCACGCCAGCATTACAACCAATGTCCATGGCCGGATCCTAATAGCTCGTCCCCAGAAGCCCCAGATTTTACCGGACTTGGTCAACATTTGGTATCAAATAAAGCTACTATTTTTTCTCATTTACCGCTGTGAAATCTTAGAGCCAAGTGAATGTTTGGTGTGGAAGTTATTGAGCGAAAATGTGCCCCATTTTGGACAACCAATTTTAATTTTACACATTACTCCATGGGGCTTACAAATCAACGTTTTTTAGCTCTCGCATCCAATAGATTGAAATATCGGCGCGAAACTTTACGATAGGGTTTCGGAGTGAAAGCCAATCTATTAAGATGAAACTCATATCCTTAAATCGGGCCATCCCCCTTTAAAACTAGTGAAGGCTACATTGTAAGTCTATAAAATTCTCATTTTTTCTAACTGAAAATTGCAAAAAGGAAGACAACATCCCGATATGATCTCATACAATTGTAACGTGTTAAAGTTATAGTATAAAGTTACAAGTGTCTGTACGCCACGGACAGTAATGACTAAAATATCCGATTTTGTCCTTATTTAGGCTGCTTTTCGTGCTTTTGGTCTTATAAGTAACTTGCAGGGTGGGTTTGGATACTTGTTATAAACATGCAAACGTTTATTTGATTTTTGATCATTTTCGATTTTCTGATTAAGCAAATCACTGTTAGTGCCTTTTAGTGGTCGAAAGTATGGTACTTACGAAAGCTATTCCAGCCTGCTGAAACAATGGCATCAAATTTTGGGTATTTCAAAGTCCCATGTCGGCGGCACTTACCGTTTCAATACTGCATCCACATGTAGTAGTAGACTCTCAGCCATCCATATGTCTCACTATATTTATTCTAGAGTCCATTGCATATCGAAAAAATAGCGTAAAACTTCTGGAAAACATGCGTACTTCAGTGTAGATTTCTCCGATGATCAAACTGTGCTTTATTTTTGTTTGGAATATTCGTCGAAGACCAGAAAGGAGTCTCCTTGTCGTGGCCGGCCCCGCCCACAACAAAACGGCCCTTATTGTGTTACACACACGCACACGCGCTTTATTCGTGTTGGTAAGAATTACAATCATGTGTACTGATGTTCGGGCATTTTCCGCTGCGCTGTCAAGCACGTGCTATCGATCATATCGCCACCATTTGGTAAACAAGACATGTGAACCGATATGAATTGTCTGACACCGGGATTTAAAATTCGTTCGATTTCTTCTTTGGCGGTAAAGGGATCTTGCATAACGAGTGGCAACTTTGGTACAAGCCGTTTTAGTCCCTGGGTGATATCGTAAGTGGAGCATTTTCTGGTAAGAAATTTCTTAATTTTTTGTTGTTTTCCTGCCCCATTTGCACTAGTTCCAATAATTGTACTTATGGCGCATCACTTTAAATTTGGACAATCTCTGGTGCCATAAGTTACAACTGTTTCTGTGGATTCCAATGCCATTTAAGGTTTTGAGATGTTTTTGAGATGATATTTCCAAATAAAGAAAAATAATTTTCCTTTTTGACATACTAACATATCTAAGTCCCTGTAGAATAATTGTCTTCCAATTTGTAACCGATGCTACAATTTTTCCCCAAAAGTTCATGCAACATGTACAACAGGCTGCCAAAATTTGGCATCCCATGTAGCACAACACGGTAGTTTCACCTGAAAATTTCATAATAATGTGAATTTTAAATCTGAAAAATGTTATCACATAGCAGAAGACTCTCAAGAATGCCTCCAATATAACATTTATTACATAATTGAATATTAAGTCCCTTTGCAGCTGTCAAGTTAGAGCGGAAGCTGTCTGTGTATCTTAGCTTAAATGGAACTTTCACTACACACAACTCGTCCTGACTAGATAGTCTATGATTACAGCAGCCATAAAAAAGTTAGACTATCTTGTCATGATCATCAGGACTACATTGTCCACCGTACTTTGTGGGTTTCTGTTGAATACACTGCCCACATCTCAAAGTTGTTGACCCGAGGGGCTACCACAGGAGATGTGGTACCATATCTAGTGCCTTTAAGTTTTAGTTAAAGAATTTGTATTGTGCCAGTGTCAGTGGCCTAGTTCTGCTAAGCATTGATTGAGAAACCTATCGTCAACTGCACAGTTTGACAGATAGAAACCGACCCTATATAAATTTGGATGGGCCTGCGTGCAGAAAAGTTTTGACGATGGACTATGATTATGTAATTAGTTTTTCTTGCCTTTTGATCGAGAACTCTTCGTCACTGCGCCATTTGACGGATAAAGACGCGAGAGAGTGTAAATTTGGGTGGGCCTGCGTTGCAGAAACATCAACGATGGACTTTGATATTTAAATTAGTTTCTCCAATTCCACTGAACTTGCAAATACTTTTTTTCCAGATCGGAATTAACTTATTTTCACTGAGGATGCTTAAGCAGGATTAACCGGTCATGTTTTGCTTTACTCTCCTCCCATTTCTGGTACCGTTTTAGACTTCTAACCATAAATGCAGTGGAATTCTGCATTTACTGGTAGAATATTTCTACAATCTAGCATTAACTCCCATCTCCACATTGTCTTTAAACTCTTGTGGTCCATTAACAATGACCATTAATTTGTTAAAGACAAATGTGGAGTTTATGCTTAGCAGAACTATGCCAGTGCCAACCTATGAATTCGTTGCCTCAATGGTAGTTTCGGTACCCAGCAACCCAAGGTTTGCAACTGTAGCCCCCTGCCCCCATTCTACAACGTACGGTTGCGGCAATGACTGTAGAAAAAATGAATTTTAATTGATCATTGAGTTGTACATATTTATTCACAGATCGCCTACTGCAAGAGTTAAGTACCGGTATGCTGAAAGGGAATTTTGAAGCGCACATAATTTGGCCCATTGTCCCTTTCAGTAATACCTGCTTCGTAAGGGTACTTGATCGACCCACTACCTCAGTGGAATAAACTGCAGTTGAGGATGTGGTGGCAGAATACCAAATTCATTCCCTGTTTCCGGCCACAGAAGTAAAATATAGCCTATTTAATGGGCTTCAGTGTTTCTCAACTGGGGCTCCTACCACTCTGCACACGTGGCTTACACTTTTTAATTATGTACCACTGTGACTCCTGATGCAGTGAAATGGATAACGTCCAATGAAAAGATACCACCGCCTGAAGTTACATTTACTGGGACTATGGCATGATATTGCTAAGCTGTGTTTGTAAACGTGAAAACTTCTTGAAGCACAATCCAGTTAATGTCCTTGTGAGTCCTGTGGATGGACAGACTTGCATTCAATTGGAGTAACCGACTAGCCGAATGACATCACATCAATGGATAGAAATGTCTCTTGTTCAGGGTTTGCATGTAGTACTGTTTTTATAAGGCATAATTGTAGATTGTACCCCGTTTGATGATTTGAAACATCTACGGTTGTTGGTCCGAAGATGTCTATCACTTTCCTAGCAGATAGTATCAGAACGGTTATTTACATACAATTTATATTTGTTTTGAAATTGTAACTACTTAGTTCTCCAGGTAGACAAGGATCAACATTTATTAATCTTTCACTAAATAATTACATGAACAAATGTTAGAATTATTAAAAAAAAAAACCCATGGG
>JAMKCH010039035.1:0-14187 GCA_023653785.1 Ophioderma brevispina
CCTGTGTCCGTATGCATTGACAAACGAAGCATTATGTGGGAAGTTTGAGAGATGGCTTGGCGCGTTCATTTGAAGCAAGTGTGAGCACGTTGAATGGCCATTCAACAATCTTTCGGATTTTTTAGGCGGGGAGTAATTTTAATGTAAGAAATGCGCCACCTCTGAATAGTAACACAACGCAAAAACCCTATGTTGTATCAATATACTTTATTGGGGAGAAATTAAACATGGCCAACAAAATTGGATATCTGGGAGTCCGATATCTCAGGACCTTAGATGGAACAACACTTGCTCCCAAAGATTATTAACAAAGCTAGTCGTATAACACTGGTCTCTAAGGAGAACTTTGTTCCTCCCTGTTCAAAAAAGTCACAATAAAGCTCTTCTCATGCACATCGTGAGAGTCATGTTGAGTACGCGAGTGAGTATGGCACCCTTCCACATCAACTGAAATAACCAGATTGGACCCAGGTCAAACATTCATCTCGTTTACCCTCCCCCGCACTACAGAAAAGGTTTGACACCTTTGGTATTAGTATTGGGTTCACACGCCTCCTATCTCAACGCTAGGTAGGTCTTACTCCTCAAATTGTGGTGTCACTTTTTCCATAGGGTCAATTTTAAGTTTACAGCAGGGGGTCAAACTTTAAAATGCTCCAATCATGTTGAAATGTATGCCATATTGTCCGTCTAGTCCTAAATTCCAAATTGTAAGTTTGTACTACCATCATTAACCATGGTTGTTGGAGTTATAGGGTAAAAATGGCTAAAAAGGTAAAAAAGGTCCAAATTCTATTTGTACAGGGTCGCCAATTTTGTTGAAAATGATAGAAGTTGTTAATCTATCTTAATGAGGTCAAAATAAGGAATAAGTTTTTGTACCATCTGCAATGCAATAGTTACCATGTTTGGACAAAATAGGTCATAGGTCAACAACCCAATTGGTGTTGACCTTCTTTGACCCTTATCTCCGTAATTAATCATTTAACATAATACAAACTATACTTTTACTTTTCATGAGTCCTCTTACCTAAGGCAATAACTTGCAAGTATTTAAAATATAATCAGATTAACTTTTAATGTTTAGACCCCTGTAACAAATCGAGATTGACTTTTTTTACCATTATTTTAGCCATTTATTACCTTAAATAACGCCAAACCCATGTCGTATTGGTACAACTATACATTTTTTGGAATCATTATGATTGATGGACCATATGGCATACATTTAAACTGATTGGGGCATTTTAAAAGTTTGACTCCCTGTGTGTAACTTAAATTGCCCCTATTAAAAGTGATACCACAATTTGAGAGTATACCTACCTAGCGTTGAGGTAGAGGGTCCATACTAATTAACAAAGGGTCAAACCTTTTCTGTAGTGGGAGGTAAACGAACTCCTTAAATAAGGCCGCATATTATATTCTGCTCCTCCTCTCAACCATAAGCCTCGGGTGCTTTATAACGAATTCTTGAGGTAACCGTGTTACAAAAAAAGCTTGGTAGACGATGTTATCACCCTTAACTGGGACCCATTACTACGAGGCTTCTCATACAACAATATTGCATATTTTTATATGAATCACTATGGTCTGGTAACAGTATTTGGGGGGGGAAACATTGCTCCATCATGTGCGTCACACTGTTAAAAAAATTCCGTTAATTACGGAAATTTCTGGCAGCAGAATTTCCAGAATTAACGGAACTTTGACATAATTTTACAGAAATTTGTCTCATATTATTGCAAAAAATGTGTAATTTTAACAGAATTATTCCCGTAATTTAAAATTACGGAACGAAAAAAAAAAAAGGTCTGGAAATTTGGCTGGCCGGAAATTTCCCGTAAAATTCCGTCAATTACATATTTTTATGTTTTTTTGTTTTTTATTTTTGTTTTCTAATACAGATTTTCCGTAAAGTTACGGAAAATCTGTTTTCTTAATTCACGGAAAATTGTTTTAAAACATTGCCGGGGCAACACATCACTTGTCCAAGCAGGTTGGTGATCACCCTTTGATATATTGAGCACAGTTATTCCTACAATTAATGGATATCATTGCAATTACCCAAGAAAATTGTCAATTTGGAATAGACTTCCACCAGCGGCAGTCCTGCATATCACACCATCTTTTCCAGTATTCCAGAGTATTGCAGCCCCGGTGATCAGGGAGATGCGCCACTTCATGGACACAAATCCCTTAACTTTTTGCAGCTTCTCATGTATATAGTGTCACCCTTGTTTTTCTTGGATTTTTATTTTGTTCACCTTATAGCTGCCATCTGAAACTTTATGTGTCTCTGGTTGTTAACTTCAATTGCAACCTCTGCACCTTCAGCCAGTTTTAGCTGAGTATCAGCTGTTTAGGGATTATTTAACGAACAACCAAGAACCAAGTCTGTTGAGAATGAGCCCCGTCGGTCACTTGAATTCAAGGTCATGGACTTGCAAGGGCGGATTGTCCGGCAAAGCATAGGTTAAAAAATGGTCACGTGCGACAAGTAAAATTTACAAAATCGTGCAAGATCGGTGCCCTCACAGAATTTAAAAGGCATATAAAACCAAACACTTTCAGGGGGCTTCCACCGGGGGCTTTGGCCCCTGGACCCCATCCGTTTTCTGTCGTTCAATTACAACCTGTACTGTGGACCTTGCCCTCACCCACAAAAAAAATCAAAATCCTGCTTACGGCACTGTGCAGTAAACAATTTCAGTCTTTTCGATCAGGAACTGTTCTACCATTCTGATTTCAACAGTTTTTTTTAGGTGGAAAATTTCCTTCCTCTTGTAGAATTGATGTACTTACGAATTATATGCTTGCCTGAAGCGCGAAATCCCACAATGTTTTAGCTTATTTGCAGGGTATCTTCTGTCAACCCGATTTGGCTTAAGAATTCTTTACAAAACATTGCCTGCATAATTCCTGTAGTAGTTTCCATTTCTCTCCATTAATATGTAGCCAGGTGGATTTCCCCTTTCAACTTTACTTTTTCGATGAAGGACTTTACTTGAACAACATTACAGATCATCATTTGTGGCGTGCCACTAATAACGACGTTGTCGGTGAGTGGATGATTGGTAAATGCTTTGAAATATTACCGACCACGTTCCTCCAGGACCAATATTAAGATTAATGAAGTTTTACTATAGTTCAAATGGAAATGGATGTTTCCAAACACATTTTCCCTGTTGTGTATATAACCATATAGGTCTGCATTAATTTGTGGCACTTGCCGGTGAGTAACGTATTTTTATATGAGGCCTAACACTTGCTCAAGAAAAGTCATGCACTGTTTAAAAAAGTTTCCGTAAATTTATCGGAATTTCTGGCAGCAGCATTTCCAGTTCATTTTAGGGTAATTTACACATTTCTGTCATTAATCGGAAATTTGGAGACATTAATTTACAGAAATTTGTCTCATATTATGGAAAAAAATTGTATTTTACGAAATTTGTTTCCGTAATTTGAAATTACGGAACCAAAAAAAAAAAATTCCGGAAATATTGCCTGCAAGAACTATTTTAAATATTTTCCTCCGTAAATTAACATTTTTTTTTTATGTTTTTTGTTTTTTAATTTTTATTGTTTTTGTAAAACAAATTTCGTAATTTACGAAAATCTGTTTTCTTATTTTTAACGGAATTTTTTAACAGTGTTGGTGCAAGAACAATTCGATCGTGGTCCCATTTTGGGCTATAGCGTTGGCCGAGAATTACTGTAATAAAAAGTGCCATACTGAATGCAAATGCCCAGCGTGGTACAAATAAGTACTGAGAGATATTCCATATTTTTGCCACTGTACAGGCTTAAACGATTAAATATATAGTTTGTACGTATGGTTAGGGAGATATAAAACAAAAACTCAAATGTCAAAGGTCACACCAAAGGTTAAATCTTTAATATTGCTGCTCCGATTTCTTTAAAATTGGGCTCAAAATGATCATCTTTCCTAATTCCTGCAATAAAAATATTTTTTTCCTGTCTACATATTTCTAAAATTCAGGATCAATAGAGGCAATGGCATTGACCTTTTTTGTCTCATATCTCGATAAAGTGTCAACTACTTTTTGTTGCAATCCTTGTTGAAAGGTTCACAATTTGAGACAATTCTTAAGAACTCGTTGTGATTGAATTAAGTGACAGAAGATATTTTTGAGAATACGAATTTCGTAAACGTCAGATTACTTGTTAGGTAGTGCAACTATACCTTTTTAAAGTAACCCATGTGTCTTCGTAAAGACACATTCATGAAAACGTTTGTTCTTGATCAAGTAATTTTTTAGAAACAAATCACAGTGGCGCCTCCCCGATATTCTTGTGAACCCTATTTCACTCGCCCAGTTTTTGCCATATTTTCAGCACATAATCTCATTTTGTATAACTTAAGAAGCGTTTCCTTTATTTATATATTTTATATAGCATTATGGTATCATTTTTCCTGCATAGTAAACGATGGGTGGTATTTTGTTCAATTTTATGGCTATTTTTATTACTAAAATGTGGACCAAAATTGGATAAAAATTAAATGAAATGTGGATATCTGTGACTCTTTAACCATATTTTTCTACCGGTAGTGGATCAGAATGTTATGACTGTCCCACATTCCTCGGCTCTGTCCTTCGGATTCATGGCACAGTAGGTTCATTTAACATAAAATCAAACTTATTTTATCTTTGGAATTGCACTCACCACCACGATGCATCAATGTATATACACCAAATAAAAAAATCCTTAAAAAAAAAATCAGACTGGGCCCTCCCTGCACCCTTGGGCAACGGTCCTTTTTAAGGGAAGATCTGCACCAAACACCAATACAATATATTACTTTTATCTAATTGTTGTTTTTAATAAAAGAGCAAGTTCTTGCTCCAAATGCTTTTTTCCCCACTCAAATAATCGGACCTTCCCATTCCAAAGTTATAGCAAATCAATTGCGACGTGTCAAAACCGATTTGCATGAATAGTTGTTTATTGTTTTCCAAGCTGTGAAATCTACTAATGTATTTATTGTTTTTTCAAGCGGCGATATGTAAAAATTTCTTGAAAAAAATCATATCTCGAAAAGTATGTGGCTATCATTGTGAAATAAGTTGACATTAATTATAATAATTTCAAATTCTTGCTAACTGTATATGTCGAAAGTTATCATTACTGACCTAATTTGCATAATAATTAAAATAAGTGTTTCCATATCTAAAACATTTGGGTTTATTTCAAAATGTCCGCTTTTACCCTCTTTCAAAATTAGTGTCTTGGTCCAGCCCCTTTTGCAATGGATTTTGGCTCCAATGTTTCACAAGGTGTTTTTGGTAATTTGTAAAAAGTATCGAGTTTTATTTTTTTGGGGGTCATTTTGTGGTCAAAAATCGATTTTTTGCAATTTTTTTTGGGCTTTTTTTTGCAAGAAAATTTTTTAAAAAAATTAACAAAAAAATAACTCCATACATTTTTAAGGTTACCTTTTATCTTATCATTTAAACAAAAAATTCGCTTCTAGCATGTATACTTTTGGAGTTAACTCTTTTGAAAATCCCCGACACTAAAATTCCAAGATGGCCGCCATTAAATATGCAAATTAGGTGATTTTTTTTTATTTTTGATTTTTTGGTCACCCATAACAAGGCACCAACTATGAAGTTCATACCATCTTAATAAAAAAAAAATCAATTTTTGGTGCAGATCTCCCTTAATACTACTGCTGCTGCCCCCTTTTTTGATTCCCGATGAACGCCCATAAACGGACGCCCTCATACTAACCACTTGTCCCCTGATTAACAAAATTCAAAATATCACGTGTGGGATTTGGTTTGACTCGAGGGATATTAGTCTCCAGTACCAGTCGTTTTTGCATACCACAGACCCTGGGAGGGTCTACAGAACTGTCTGCATGTACAGAAACTTCAACACCATCCAAAGCAACTAAATCAGTTACAGATTTCATCTTAACAACTCTAAGATGACCCTTTTTTTGTGCGCATCGTGCCATAATGCACGAAATTTCGAGGGGTGAGTAGAATAGGCTTAACAGTAGAGGCGCTCTTACGAACATCGGACAAAACTTGACTAAAGGCTATACCTGAGGTGCACGAATTAATCTAAATGTCCGTTATTGAGAATTACACTGTTTTGCCGCGGGTTAATCCACTAACCCCATATTTTTAATTATCATGATATTGCTCAGGTTTATTGAACGAACGTTTATGAGGGGATTTTGAAATGTCACTGGACCGAGGCTGCCATAGAAAACACGCAAGAATCCCCAAAATTATAGTTTGGAAATCTAAATGAACAAATCGAGCAGATGCGTGTCCTCCCCCCCCCGCCCAGCGTGTAAACCAATAGGTGCACTGAACCTGTTTGGTTTCGCAAATACGTAAGCCGGTGTGAAAGCAACTATATGTCCGTGGGAGCCATAGTCCGTCTCCCTAGGCGATAACGGAATAAAACGGGAAACGAATGTTGCGTGAGAGTCAAGTGAATTGAGTGCCATATCCCTTACCGTTGTAGGCGGCACTGTGAGACGCCGGAACTATAATACTTCTACACCTGTGTAAAAGGAGACTGTCCGACAGTAACCATAGTCTGGGCTCCATAACGACAACGTAATAGCGTGAATCTACTATAATGTTGCTGAAGAGTCAACTTAATCAATTGCCCTATTCTTCATCACCGTTTAAGGCGAATGCGAGCCCGCAGGACTATGTCTCCTGCCACAACACGGAATAAGCCTGTGCCCATTCAACTCTATACATTCTAAGAGACGTCTATAGAGACGTCTATAGATTTTTGTGCTGAAATGACATGAATCAACCAATATTTTGGAAAAGAAAATTGATGTAAAGTTTTATTATTTATTTTTCAGAAAATGGGCATCGTTTTAACCAAAAGACACAAGACAAGTGGCGTCTCATTTACTTCCATTTATGCAAACCATATTCACATCTATTTGTCATTTTAGCACTATACATTTTGACACGCAGATAGTTATGACAAAATTATACACCATGTTTATTGCTGAGATTTTGGTCTTTTAAAAAATAAAACTGCCTCGGTTATCTAAAATTCTATAAACATACGGACCTCAATTTCAGGAATACATTGTGAGATTATGTACACATTGTGTGGTTTGTCTCCAATGAATGAGGACTATTTGTTAAGGAGGGTGCGTGTTTTTTCCGATCATCTTTGGGACCGCCCCTGATTTACCCGGTAGTAATCGATTTTGATATCAGATGAAAGCCGTTTTTCTCATTGCGTCCCTGACATTTGAGCCCTCAAATCATTTCATTCCAAGATAAAAAAAAAACGGCTGTTTTAGTGGTTAAACCATCAATATTAGCACAGTATTGAATAGGGGCTTTGCGACATGCATTATTGCGTCTACCATTAAAACCGCAAGTTTGTTTCCCATTGTACTTGATTGGGTGTATGTGCAAGTGCCAGGCTCCAATATCAAGTAGAGAACACATACCATAAATCGGAACAGCCCTTTAAAGCTCATCATTCCATAATCACCACTTCAATATTTATTTTCAAAATGTTTTTGTATTTTGTAAATTGTCTATTTATACATTTAAAAATTGCTCTATGTAACACCACGCACGATACAAAGTGCTTTTGATGACAATGGTGGAGTCGAAACTATACCTAATTAAGACGGTAATCGATGATACCGAACGAACGATGACGATGATATGACGACGATGACGATGATGGTGGTGATGATTATGATTACAACTACGATGATGATATAGACATACCAGTTATGGCGTATGACAATGGACATTGATGTGTGAGGACAATGCCGATGAATGATTATAATTATTCACGACTATCTTTGCCAGGTTTTTTGACCCATATTTCAAAACACCGTTTAATTCCAAATCCCCCCACTTCGTACTAAAATGCTTAAGGTGCAGCTGTACAATAAAGCAAACTTGAGTTTGTTAATTAGAACAGATCGATTTATTCCAATTTCATTGATCACAGCACAACTGTTATATTCAATTTATCCCCCTTTATATCCCCAATTCCGTAAATCAAACAATAATTATAATGCATTTTGCAAATTGATTTAGTCAAACTCTGGTCACTACGTCCGAAAATTAAAGGCACTATCAGTGATTTGCTAAATCAGAAATCGAAAAAAAATCATCCAAAATCAGATTTTGCATTTCTCTAACAAGAACAGATATCCTAACATATCCCTGTAAAGATAAGAACCAGGAGCAACTCATAAAAAATCCGGAAATTTTAGCCATAATGCTGTCCGTACGGACACCACTACAACACGTAATTGAATGGAGATTCGTATCTTGAAGCACTGGCATTTCTCCCTTCTTCAATCTTCAGTGGGTACTCATGAGAATTCCTTACAGACTTATCCATTCTTTTAAGCTTTCCTTCCTAATTCCTCAATTTCAATATTTTTACCCCTTGCTGATAAATCACCGATAGTATCTTTAAGTTTTATACGTTGAATTTTGTAAGCATTTTAATATTTGTTTGATTACTAAGAAGTCGCCACTTTGCAAATCCAATGCAAACCGTTTATTCAAATATTGCAATGTTTCTATCAGAGATATCAGCAACCCTATAACATGATTACCCTCTGTACTTTTAAGAACATCTTTTATTTTAAAAATACCGTTTTAAAAATAATATAAAATTAATATAAATTTATTTAAAAAAGATAACGGCAAAGTATATAAGAAAAACCTTAAGCATTTTCTTTTTAAAATAGCAAACATTAAGATAATTTCTCTAAGTCTATTAGATTTTTGTACATGCAAATGCAATGGGATAACATTAAAATGTGATATTCATGGGATAATAAAGGGTAAAACATATTCAAATATAACTCAAACATGATAAACCATAACCATAGTAAAACAAACAAACGAAAAGAAAAACAAACGGGTAAGATTCACAATTTCTATTCTTGAAAAAAAATGGTGTAAATAAGAACACCGGCGACATTTCCAGCGAATACAAATTCCTTAAATAACTGTAATGGATAGATTGGAACTTGCATTAAACAGGTTCAAGCAGAAGTCAGTCGGCATCTCCAGCGTTTTCCCTCGTTTTCCAAACAAATGAAAGCTTTGTTTTAATATTGTAAATTCAACATGGCACTTGAAATCTAGACCCTTTTGTCGCAAGATAACATAAATAAGTTCAGGACCAGTCTAAAGGGTTTAACGAGAAATTTACACAGTTAGTTTCTTCTTGCGTGTAAGTTTGTGCAATCTAGGCATTGAAATAAAACCACCCTGGTTGGTGTTTTATTATAAATTACTCTATTACAAAACGCAAAGAAAGCTGTTTTTTATTCTATTTATATCTGGTTAAGGGTAGCAGAAGTACAAGCAATACAAACGTGCACAAAAACCGCCTTTTGGAAAACTCTTGAGAATGCGCTGCCCTACATGCCCCAATGCCATCAGGTCCCTTTAAAACCTAAAAAATGGACATTCCTCATTAGAGTGTCTCAATGTAGATGCTAAGAGTTTTTCAACGAATCCGCGTGTTTTTTTAATGTATTGAATCACTTTGAAAGTTGATTTTGCCCAGATTAACATTACTTTCTAAAACCAGCTCTAATATTCTTGCCATTAGCAGAATCTCTCAACATGGGTAAAAGAAACCGTCGAAATAATGGCTGACCTCCTTATAAGTCCATCGTTTTTTTTTAAATTAAATATATATGATTGAAAATAATAATGTTTTTTCGGATGTACTTTTGGATTTTGAGCAGAAAATGAAGTTTAATTAAGCGGTACAAAGTGTCTTATATTTTGAAAGATTGGCTAACCCTAAGTTAAAAGAGTACTGTTTCTTTACCTTAAATGCACAATCGATAGGCTTAACCCTCGTCTTTAACCAAGGGGGGGGGGGGGGGGTCATTCCACGGTGGTTAGGGTATGCTGTCACAGTCAAGGGTAGGGGGTGGTTGCCACCCAAGATATTTTGGTATATGTTTGAAAATATTGTACACACATGGCTTTAAAAACTCTGTTTATGTACAACTTTAAAGTGCCATCATTTCAAACATCTGAAACGCTGAAAATCCTATATTCCTTCTTTTTAGCACAAATTGGGATTGTCGCCCGCGCCATTTTTTGTGGCGAATGACAATATGCCAACAGACTTTCTTACGTCATTGTGTGACACCATACCGTATATTATATAAGTTGGCATCATCGAAAAGGAGGACCATAGCTATTCCACTGTCCCATTAAATTAATAAGCATTGGGTGTTTTATAAAAACGCATTCCCTAAGTTGGCAACCCGCCAGTAAAATTTTGCAAAAAAGGCTTGGTAAGACGAGGGGTAAATTTGTTTTAAAGCTTTTACAAAAGATCATGACAATGACCTCTTTTGAACTGTTTTAAAATAAACCCTATTCAAATATTTTCGAAACTCTTACAAAATCAACAGAAAATGTTATCTATATTTGCAACGGTAAAATTTACTACTTTGAGTCTTTGTAAGAATTTATCCGTTGTTCGGAAGCTAAACTCTGTTGGTAGCTGTCCATTGTCTTCACCAACCTGCAAACATGAAACGAAGTTACTCAAAGTTTTACTTTCATCACCTTCTGGTATTCTGAAACCAAATGATAGAAGATTGCTCATGGCATTCACTTATGGGAAGTCCAGTGAACCAAGTTTATGGTGTGGCGGCTACCGTTTTTGAACTGAATTGACCATTAACATGACCTCATCTTTATCATGATTTTTCTTTATGATGGGAGCCAGCAATATGAACAACTGGCTTACACTCTTAAAACTGCTGTTCAAAATGAAAAGTTTCTTGTCCGAGGGGCAACTTAATAGAAGTCTGTCAAAAATTGTCAACATATCAAATGCAAAATTCCCATATGACCTACAATAAACAAATTAGAGGTTTGTGTGCATTTGCCAGCAACACATATTTTCAACACACAGCAGCCGGACAACATGCCCGCTGGGTCATTGTTATGACTGCCATGTTCAAAACTCTTCACAGACTTTAGTAGGCGTCTGTGAAAATTTGCTATCGGGGTAATAATAAGGATTTAAAGTGACAGGAGGAGATTTTTTTGGATAAGAATTTCTCTCAAATTTCACTGGATCGGGTGTAGACCACCTACCGAGAACGTTTCGAAGGGTATTGGACAAACAGGTGCAAAAGAAAACCCACCTGTTTGAACTTGCTGCTATAGAATCGTTCACCATATTTTTTTCCGTTCTTTGGTGTTCTCCAGTCTCTCCCCCCTCTCTCATCTAACTTCGCCTTGGCCGCTTACCTCTTCCGGTTCTAGACATCTCTGCCTTTCATTTCTTTTCCTTATTTCCTCTCCTTGGAAAAACCATGCTTTGGACGTTCGTCGGCACGACAGAAACTACTAAATCATCATCTTACTACATTAAGACGGGCGTAGTCGGATTATTTACTTCAGGTGTGAACTAATTACATGGTAAGCATTCCAACTATGTAAAAAAAACCGGGGGTTCGAGAAAAATTGGGGGCGCTTCTTTCTGGAATTCCCAGGTCTCTTAAAACAAAAATAGTGACCGGTTGGAGTTTTTCTGTTTTAACGGTTTCAGGTGGTATAAAAAGGAACCCATTTTGACCAAAAAATCCTACCCCGGTCTTCGATTTTCCTTTGGAAATTCGAACTAAATGTCCGTGTTTTCAAATGCCAGTAGTGCGTAAACTGATGCTGGTGTAATCCATACACAGCGGGATGTTGTTGGCTGCGTGTTTTCAAAACATTCTTTTTGTTGGGAATCTTTTAATTGACCATTTGACCTTTGACATTTACTACAAGATATTCTAGATGATGTCACTCCGGCAGATGTCTTGTAATTTTTGAATAGGCACCATTTCAGAAGTACAAGCCGATGATTTGTGGTAAACATTCCACATCTAATCCACTTTGTCCTGAACGCTATTAGTTGCGGGAGTTTCCAAATATGGACATCGTGACCTTAACATTGACCTCGGATGTACCTATGTGCTGTGTGAGGGTCATTAAACCAGCGTCCGATAAACTACGTCGCCATGGATTTTGCCCAATGAGAACGAATTATTCAAATTGAAAGCCGTCACTATCAAACCTGTCTGCGACCCTGTAGTGGACGTCGAGGGGCGGCGCCAGGGGGGTGGTGGGTGGGCAGACGCCCCCCCCCCCCGAGGTTAGGGTTTATTTTACCAAAATGAGTTCATTTGTACTGTTTCGACCCCCCACCCCCCCCCCTATGATGTTTCGCCCCTCCATGATTTTTACTCTGGCGCCGCCCAGGCGTGGGACGTTAAACTTGGCCAAATATCATGGTATATTGAGCTACAATATAAAACGTGCCTCTGCTTTTCTAATTGACTCTTGAATGATTTCACCTTTTTTAATGGAGAACGATAATTATAACTTTACAGTTGTAATAAAACAGGTTATTCGTCAAAATGAATACGTAGAACCCCTTTGACCCCAAAAAGCAAATTACCGACTCATTTCGTGAACGCCTATTGTTCTGACAAAATAGTTAAGTATTATTAGAAGCTCGGAGAAACTGGCAAGCCCAGAACTAAATAAAGACGAAAAATACACGGTCTCGAACCGGAGCCTCTCGCTTTCTAGGCGTTAGAAATACCACTGGGCCACAGGGACTGTGTTAATTCAGTCTTTATTTCAGAGTTTCAAGCGGCCGTAATTATATTTTTGTATATAGAATGGGAGGGTATATGCATGATTCTAGAAATCTAGTGAGAGCGAAACTCAATTCAACGCATCCCAACCCCCAGTTTAAACACCGTCCTTGTGGCCCAGTGTATTTCTCACGCCTAGAAAAGCGAGAGGGGCTCCGGGGTCGAGACCGTGTATTTTTCGTTTTATTTAGTTTGTGCCTAGCCAGTTTCTCCGAGCTTTATTATAATATTTACCAATTTTATTTCTCGGGTTGTATCATTTACTGGATCCTCGCGTGCAGTGAATTGAGTTTCGCTTCGTTCAAGATCTGCTGAATCATGCATATAAGGGACCAGCCATTCTATTAATACAAACATAGTTAATGGAGGTCTCAAGAAGCCTGATAATATACTCAATGTTAGCATATTTATTTACCAGCAGTGGGGGGGGCTTGACCATATCGGAAACGGAACCCATGTCTTAGAACTCTTCGCCATCGCACAGATGGCACTGGCCTGCCAAACTTATGATAGCTTTGCCGTTGTTTGTACCACCGTAAATCCGAAAGGTTGGACGTGGTCAAGTTACTACTGGCCAATATCCTAACATGACAGTGGGAACTGTAAAAGGAAATTGGCGCGTATAGTAATGGTTGGATGTTATCATCCGTGAGAATAACGTGAAAATTGATCACCCTTTTAGATATTTCTTTTCTAAAAGTAGGTACCCATAACGGAAATTATACCGAAAGCCGACAGATACACATTTGAATTCTTGCAAGTCAATTTAGCGATGCTATTGCCACATGTATTTAATTTGTGGAAAAATTGACTTTTAGAGTTCTTGGGAAAGGGCAATATTAATCTGATTAATAATAGTATTCAGAATGAGTTGGATTATTAATTCCAACTACATTAGAAGTAGGATAAAAATAACTCTAAATAGGGATTGCTAATAAACTTGATCTGTTTTTTCGCACTTGGTTTCGCAATTGTTACAATGTCAATAAAGAAGTTGCCCCAAATTGCCTCTTTTTCCTTGATAGTCAAACAAAATGTATTTAAATAAGAACGTACATTCGTATTCCCGCGCTCCAATCACCCAGGTGGAATGCTGGCCTAGAAGCATCCCCGTACTGGTTTGCTGCCTGGTAATCCTATCATTAAAGGAATTATACAAAGTGCCCTTCGAAAAATGTGCAGATTGAGCTGTAAACAGCCAAAAGAGGAAAATGGCTACCTAGTTTGTTTCAATAAAGTCAGAAAAATTAACAGTTTACCCAACCCAGATTGTGCGACAAATGACTTTATACAACAGTTATTGAAAAGCCCACCCAAAGACCAACCATAGAAAGAAAGACCTATTCATGGACTGCGCCGGCGAGGCGGAATCGAAACCACGACCTTCCGATCAAATAGATATATGCGCATGCCCTATCACCAGGCCACCGGGCTGTGTCCGATAAATAAACATCAAAGCTGACGCCTAATGGTGAGCACTCGGGGTATGCAGAACACAC
>JAMKCH010039036.1:0-32841 GCA_023653785.1 Ophioderma brevispina
CGATATCATTACTGATACTTGCTTCGCATTTCTTAACATTTTTAAGGAATCATTAAAGCTGAGGAAGAACATGCATCATGCACTAGAACAATCAAAACACCACCCTGGAACAGGCCGTAGCCAGGGGTGTTGGGGGGCGACGCACCCCCCAAAAATGAAAAGGTCCGCTTTATGAATGTTGAAGGTCTGCTTGTCATGTTGAAGGTTCCGTTTTTGGAGTAAAAAGTTTGGGGCCCTTGCGTACATTTTTTTTTCAGGGTTGTGGTGGCATGTATATGAATGACTTTGTAGCTGTTAATCCTTTACGTTACGCATAGGTGTTGTTTTTTTACTGTCTTTTCAACGCTTGGATGATGTCACCCCCTTAATACCCCGCGCCCCCTGTTGGTGTAAGAGAAAATCTGGCAGGCAAAATCACCTATACTTTGCATGGGGAAATTCTGTTGTTTTTTGCTGTAACTTTTGTTTCACATTAAATAATACTACTTTCTTATCAAAGCATAATAAGCTATGCTACCAGCTGGATTTTGTGACCATTTAGATCAGGAAGATTCTGCAAGTAATTTATAATCAGATTTTTATGGTGGTCTGTCACAGAAACTCTGTAATTTTGGCCTGCCAAACGAAAACACAGAGGGCGTGCCTGAATGTGCAAACAGTGGACGTCCATAGGTCACATCATTAGAGTATTCCTTTGGAGTAATTTCACAGAGATTCAATTTTCCGGAAATCCTGGGATTTCCGGATTTTGGCCATAACTAAAAAAAAATCTGGATTTTTGTTTTCTGAAAAAAGACTTTTTTTTTAAAATTAATTTTTTTTTTCAATTTCTGAGATCAAATTGTTACGGGAATAAAGGTAAATGCAATAAAAAAAACAAGTTTTAAGACCAATTTATTTTAGAGAAGGTGTCTTGTACTCTAAAAGTCACATAAGAAAATGCGTTACCTGGGCTTCACTGGATGCTACGCTAAAATTTGGGCCTCTTTTCTGTTCAAATTTTTGAATTTTTCAGGAAATGGGACTCTTCTTCTCTGTTACATTTCACCACACACTTGAAGGTTAATAAAACACATAAACACTTCAGTCACCACTGACTTTGCGTTTGAATAGAACAAAAAAAATTCCATTAATTAGCAAATATACTTGGCATTGAATTAAAAAAAAAAAGGCATAATTTTTTTTTTTTTTTTAATTTTGTATTTTGTGAATTTTAAAATTATTACTTAATTACTTGAAATCACGTTTTATCCTTTGCCCAAAAAATACTTGTTTTATAAATAAAGTTAAAACCTCATACTTAGTTTGAGCAAATTTTTGGTAGTTCGTATTTGTTGTTTGGGTATCCCTAATAAATTAATATATTTTGGGGAAATAATTGTTAAAATGTGACCGATAATTATCTTTAGGCCAAATCCCCCTACTTAAGTGAAATTTATTACATAGGTTGTTAACTACTATGTTCATTGGCCACATTTTAATAAGTATGTCCAGAAAAAATTAACACTGAACTTTTTTCTAATTTCAATTTTAAAAAAAGAAAAAACCTAAAAAATTAAAAAAAAAAATGAGAAATTTAACAAATTTACGATGAGGTTGTTGGGTGTTTCACACTATATCTTAACCTTGTATTGATGCTCTTTTCTTGCCAAAATCATATTCGCTGGCAGCATAGAAGTAAAACAACTATCTTTAAAACTATTTTTTTTAGAAACATGAATTTGACTTGGAAAAAACTCTCATAAATGACCTGGAAAACTCTGAAAATGAGAAACAGGAATTCTTGACCCATTTGTAAATCATTGTTCATAAATAAACAGTGAAGTAGGTTTCGGGCTTGCACTGCCAGTCTTCAGATGAACACCCTTTTTCAATTTGTTTTAGATTTATTAAATAAGAAAACATTCATAAATAAAAAGTAAACATTAAAATTATTTGAAATATTTGAAATTTTGCGAAATCGGTTCAAATTAAGGATAAGTCTGTAGAATTATCAAATTTTACCTTTCCAGCTGTATAATGACAGAAAAGGAAGAAACGCAGTGTATCAAGATACGATTCTCCATTCAATTACGTTTGGTACGTAATGTCCGAACGTACAGTAAGACTAAAATCCTGATTTCTGCACTTATTAGGTTGCTTCTGGTCTATCATGTGCAGGGTATGTTAGGATACCGTACTTGTTTACATACCTGCAAAAATCTGATTTTTGATGATTTTATTCGATTTGCTGATTTAGCAAATCACTGATAGTTCTTTACATAACAGGGAAAGATATGTTCAACTGTTTGCTTTAATTTTCTTTTAATGCACCCATTTATTAAAGGTTAAGTCACAGGCTGATGCTGAATTTTATAGGGCACAAAAAGAATCCCGATCAAATAAGGTTAAATAAATATTGTTTCACCTCTAGTACGAAGGACTATATATTTTATAGTCGGGGACAGAATTGCCAATCATGCGCTTATGTCAAGGTTTGTCAATCAGGCGCGGCGCAGACTGTGATTGGTTTTGAATGTGTAGTATGGGCGGGGCATATTCAGAACAAATATATTTAAAATTAAAATGGGCCCTATCGGTCGGGTATTTTGATGTACGGACACACTAATTCACTTAATAAACTTTCCTGCTTTTTAATCACTGGAATGTTGGCAGTAATTATTCACGGCCGTACATTTGGTTTCTGCACCGTCAATTACGTCAGACGCGCATGTGGTTGCCTTATTCTGTCCCCGACTCTAGTTACATTTGACCTTTATTTTGACCTTGAATTTGACCTTGTGGATATTGAGATACCTTGGGCAAATTAATCTCCTGTTATTTGCTACATATTAAAATTTTTAGATTAATATTTTTTGATTTCCATGCTCTTAACGTGGGCATATTCAGGATCTTCCAATTGACACACAGTAAACCAAAGCTGAACTTTACCTATAGTAGAGGGCGTTATGTGACACATGTCCCTATGTAAACCTTGAACAAATTCAATAAAGGACATTTTGTATTTTCTGGTAGGCCTGTATAGAAAAATTTGTCCGGCCTTCTAGTTGCTTGCGTTGGTCCGATATTCAAGATCAAAGGTCAATTACCTTTATAATGGCATGTGATGGGCCATAACTTCTCAGCCAATTGGCCTGAAGCAAACAGTTGATGTCTTATGCCCATTTTTTTGGTTGGGGTCAATCAAACAAAAAAACCATATTTTTGGAGGCTTACAAATCATTCATCAGTGCTTTTCAGCATAGAAAGCACTTTTAAATAATCAAACATAATTCAAATTTTTACAAGTTTTCGGCCAACACAAATTAGTCAATTCAATCAGTCCAACCAGCTGCGTGAACCCACAATGGGGCTACCAACAGGACCAGGCATCTCGAGACAGCCACTCGGATTACTTCTGGGATCATGGCAAGCTGGAAAGCTATGATCAAGCCAAGGCTATCAATCTTGACCGGTCCGTCGCCATGGCGTCCCGTTCGCCTGCCCGGGATCCGGGTTCCAAGAGTAATCTGCCACAGTACAGATCCACGTGTGGACATCCACTCTCTAGAAGATTGTGCGGCAAACTGCAAAGAGGAGCTGCCACCCACCGACAAGCCCTCTGACTTTGCTGTTCCTGGGATTAGGATACCTCCTAGGATATTGTCCGGCAAACCATATCCCACTCCCTGAACACGGGAGGCGATTAGCCCGATGTCCCAATCTCGGCACCACCTGATATCTGAAGAATCGCCCTGCTGGGACTGATGATACACTTCCTTGTTTATATATGTCTCACAGCCCTCATATTTTTTGCAACTGACCCGCACTACCTTCCCCCAACCACGGGGAGCCAGTGCCGCAAGTCAGAAGGCCGGCAAACAACTTTGAACGTTTAGCTGTGACAAACTGGGAGGCTGGTTCTCGTCCGCCCCCAAGGAGGTACCCCCCTCCCACCCAGCTAAACCGTCGTCCATCATCAGTGTGGTTTGAAGCATCCGTTGTCAGGGTGTTTAATAGGTTCACAGTAGGCTGATGGGACTCCTTGCCTCATATGATTGGCAAAGTTCACCATCACCATTGACGTCTGAGGTACCTTTTTTCTTTCCTGGGGAGGGGGGTGGGTGTTTACCACTGCCCAACAAGTTTTTTCATCCGGCCAGCTAAAACACAATCGAAACCTAATGGCTGCCTCTAATCTTGGGACCATCATTTGCTCTCATTTTAGTCAAAATAAATCTGTCACGCCACCTATACCTTTGGTAGTGGTAGACAAGAATCAGTTTTGGAGGAAGGTGATGGTTGCCACCTAGCACCTTATAATATTGTTTTTCACTTCTATCAAAAAAAATATACTTTATGCACTTTCAAACATCCTGTGTATTCTACAAAAACTCAATTTCCTTTCATAATCACCCCAAAAACAAATAAAAATCACATAGTAGGTTATCAACCAAATCCATTCTGAAGTTTGGGAAGAAGGTTTGAAATGTGTTCTATAGTTTTGAAGGGTGCTGAATCCGAATTTTTGGGTCCTTCCTCTGGGAAATGTGGGGACTTTGTAAAATAAGGGTAAAATTAGTACAAGGTAAATTTTGAACTCAAACAATGGTTTATAAAGGTACACCCAGTGTATGTGCTCATTATAAAGGATATAAAAAAGGTATAGTTTGTCTAGGTTTCCGACCTTTAGTTACACGGCTACAGCCCTGATAAGGGTCAAGGTCACTCTGATCTTCTGGGGCAAAAAAAAATCCAATGCTCATATTTTGATTAAACCGGTGTCAAATTATTGCCTGATCATACTGAAAGCAGAAAATTAATTTCAATTCTTTGGGTGACAGCTCTGTATACAATTTGAGGTCAATGTTTGGTGATCCCTATAGACCATGTAACCTTGTTACATTTTTGGCCACTACTTACGAAACCAATGCAAACCTGGGCAAATAAGGCAAGACGGACAATTTTGACACCAGTTTCAACAATGGGAGCACGGGGTAATGTTTAACCCCAGGATGACCCTTGAACCTAAATAGGGCTCTACCTCTAACTAAAGGTTGGAACCTAGACAACCTATAGCTTTTTTTCGCCGGTCGGCCAGACCGTGCTTTGCTCTGGGTTTAACCCGGACGTTATAAACCCCATAGGATTGCATGGACAAACGAAATCCTTGATTTCGGATTTTGGACCATAATAAAAAAAAATTCTGGATTTTTTTTTTCTGAAAAAAGAATTTTTTTTTTAAAATTTAATTTTTTTTTCAATTTCTGATCCAATTTGTTATGCTAAAGGTAAAATGCTAAAACAACCAAGTTTTAAGTCCCAATTTATTTTAGAGAAGTGTCTTGTACTCTAAAATCACATAAGAACTCGTTCCTGAGCTTCACGGATGCTACGCTAAAATTTGGCCTTCTTGTCGGTTTCAAATTTTTTTGAATTTTCAGAAGGGGACTACTTCTCTGTTCCATTTCACCACACACTTGAGGTTAATAATGACACATAACACTAGCACCACATGACTTTGCGTTTGATAGAACAAAAAAAATTCCATAATTAGGCATATAATTGGCACTGAATAAGGCAAATAATAAATATTTTGCACATTTTATGGTTAAAATATTACTTAATTACTTGGAAATCACTGTTTTTATCATTTGCCCAAAATACTTGTTATAAAATTAAGTCAAACCTCTACTTAGTTTGAGCATTTTGTAGTTTCTGTTTGTTTTTGGGTACCCGAATTAAAATATTAATATTTTTTGGAAAATAAAGTTTTAAAATTGACCGAATAATTACTTTTAGGCCAAATCCCTATTAAGTGAAATTTAATTAATGGGTTTGTCACTATGTTCACTTTGGCCCATTTTACTAACGTATGTCAGAAAATTACCTGACCTTATTTTCTAAGTTCAAATTTGCTGCTTACAACGACAAAACAATGATCAAAATCGTGAGAATTTAACAATGTAAAGATAATTTGGGTTTTTCACCAATATATCTTCACCTTGTATTGATGCTCTTTTCTTGCCAAATAATATTGCTGCAGCAGGAAAGTAAAACAACTATCTTTAAAACATTTTTTTAGAAACAGGAATTTGACTTGGAAAAAAAATCTTCATAAAGACCTGGAAACCATCTAAAATGAGAACGGAATTATTTACCCAATTTATTTGTTCCTAAATAACAATAGTAGGTTTTCGGGCCTTGCACATGGCGTCTTTCTAACCCCTTTTCCACTTTGTTTTTAGATGTTTTGGCCCTGAATATAGTTTTAATTAAATAACAAGGGGAGATATTTTCAATACTGTTTGCTTTCTATATTTCTTTTAGATCAACAATTATTAAAGGTTAGTCACAGGCTGTGCTGAATTTTATGGGCACAAAAGAATCCGATTCCACATAAGGTAAATAAATATGGTTTACACCTCTTGTAGACTATATTTTAAGTCGGGGCAGAATTAGCCCGATCCATTGCGCTTAGGTCCAAGGTTTGTCAATCAGTCAGCGGCGGCAGACTGTGGATTGGTTTGAATGTGAAGTATGGCGGGCATGTCCAACAAATAGATTTAAAATGTAAAAAACTTGCCCTCTTCGAGTCGGGTTTTTGATGTAGCGGACACAATAATCAGATAGCCAACTTTCTGTTTTAATCAGCTTGAAATTTGGGCAGAATGCTTATTCACAGCTGACATTTGTTCTGCCCCGTCAAATTAAGTCAGATGCGCAATTGGTAGCCTTATTCTGTGCCCCGACTATAAGTAAAATTTGACCTTATTTTTACCTTGAATTTGGACCTTGTGGATCTTGAGATAAACTTGGGCAAAATTTATCCTGTTTATGTTCTACATAAGTAAAAAAATTTTAGATATAAATGTTTTGATTTCCAGGCTTCTTAAAGTTGGCATATTTCAGATCTTCCATGAAACAAGTAAACCACAATGCTGAACTTACCTTAATTTAGTAAGGCTTAATGTGACAATGTCCTATGTAACCTTGAACAAATTCTATAACAGGACATTTGTATTCTGGTAGGCCTGTCTAGTGGAAAAATTTGGTCCGGCCTTCTATTTGCTGCGTTGTTCAGATATGCCAGATCAAAGGTCAATGCTTTATAATGCTGTGATGGGCCATAACTCTCCGCCGAATTGGCCTAGCAGGCAAAAGTTGTATTGTCTACCCATTTTTGGAGGTCAATAAACAAAAAACCTATTTTGAGGCTTACAATGCAGTCATCATTGCTTTTCAGCATATAAAGCACTTTTATCAGAATGTTTCAGTTTGCGCACACAAATTAGTCAATTCCATAGTCCACAGGCCTTGCCGTGACCACAATGGGCTACCAACAGGACTCAGGCAGTCTGAGACAGCACTCGATTACTTCGGGATGATGGCAAGCTGGAAAAGCTATTATCAAGCATACAGGCTATCAATCCTGACCGTTCCGCTGCCATGGCTCCCGTTCGACTGCCCGGGATCCTGGTTCCCACATATCTGCCACAGTAACATATCCACGTGTGGGGACAGTCCACTCTCTCGAAATTGTTCTTCAAACTTCACAATCGGAGCTGCCACTCCACCGACAGCCCTCGACTTTTGGCTTTTCTGGTTTATGGACCCTCCTAGGAGATTGTCCGCAAACCTTATCCACCCGGAACACGGAGGCTATTTAGCCCGATTTCCCAATCTCGCACACCTGAATAGTGAAAATCATCCCTGCTGGACCTGATGATACACCTTCCTTGTTTTATATATGTCATCACCATCATATTGTTGCAACGAACGCGCATTACTTTCTCCCACCACGGGAGCCAGTGCGCAAGTCCGAAAGAACGTGAAAAAAAAAAAACAAAAAAAAACACACAACTCGAGAACTCTTTTGCGGTGACCAAAACGGGAGGCTGTCATCGGCCGCCCCCGAGGAGTGACCCCCCTCCCACCCCACTTAAACGCTCCATCACAGGTGTTTAAAGCTCCGTTGTAGGGTGTTTTAATAGTTACAGTAGGCTGAATGGATTCCTTGCCTTTATGGTGGCAAAGTTCACCATTAACGTCTAGGAAACTTTTTTCTTCCTGGGAGGGGCGTGGGTTTTCCACTGCCCACAAGTTTTTTCATCCGGCCAGCTAAACCAGACCAATCTGAACCTAATGCTGCATCTACTCTTGGGACATCATTTGCCTCATTTAGTGCCAAATACTGTTCACGCAACCAATCATCCTTTGGTATTATTTTGTTTCACCCACATCTGGGTTTTTATTTTGAGTGGTACTCGCATCCCCTGTTGCGGGGCCGGGGTGGGTGCCACCTAGCACCTCTAATATTTTTTTTCACTTCTATCAAAACTCTCCCTTTATCGCACTGCAAACCTCCTGTGGAGGTTACCAACCTCATTTCCGTTCTCTCCCCCAACACCACAAAACTCCACATAGTAGGGTTATAAACCACAATCCAGTCTTGTAGTTTGGGGAAGAAGGTTGAAAATGTTTCTTTAGTTTGAAGGGTTCTGACTCAGAATTGTTTTGGGTCCTTCCTCTGGGAAATTTGGGGAACTTTTCAAATAATGGGTTACAAAATATTAGTACCGAGGTAAATTTTTGTAAATCAAGACCAAGATGGGTGTTAATGTACACCATGTTTCTGGACTCATTATAAGGAATAGAAAAGTATAGTTTTGGGTCTAGGTTCCGACCTTTATTACACGCTACAGCCCCTATATAAGGTTAAAGGGGCCATTCTGTGGCCAAAAAAAATCATGCTCAGATTTTGTTGAACCGGGTCAAATTATTGCTCTATAATACTGAGCGCAAGAAAATTAATTTCCATTCATTTGGATGACAGCTCTGTATACAATTTGAGGTCCATTTTTGGTGACCCCTATAGACCATGTAGAACCTTGTTACATTTTTGCCACTATTACGAAACCACATCCAAACATTGCAAAATAAGGCAGACGGACAGTTGGACACCAGTTTCAACAAAATGGGAGTACTGGGGTATGTTTTACCCCAGGATACCTTGAACCGTAATAGGCTCTACTGCTTAACTAAAGGTTGAACCTATACAAACTATAGCTTTTTTTATCCTTATAATGAGACCAATCATTGGTTACATTTAAACACAATTCTGATTGATTTAAATTTACCCCTGTACTAATTTTCCCCCCTTTATTTTACAATTTGTATTCCCACATTTCCCAGGTGTTGGACCCAAAAATTCAGATTCAGGCACCTTCAACTATAGAAACCAATTTCAAACTTCTCCCCCACACTAGATTCATTTTTTCTATGCAAATGTGTTGTGTTGACCAAAAAACCTTGGTATAGACACTTCATTTGTACTTTTAAAATGGTGGAGGAGTTAATATCCATGATATGCCTTATACAGGTCATTGACCTTTGAACCTCGCATATCTGACCAACGCAGCTGCCAGAAGGCTGGACATTTTTTTCCAGATAATTCACAATATACCTTACAATAAATATTATAAAGAATCTTTTCAATTAGACTTTTTCAAGGTGAATCGCATATGGCCTCTACTACTACTAAGTCATTCCCGTTGCAAAGTTAGCATCTAATTACTGTGTGTTGCAATTGACAGACCCATTTTTGCACGAAGTTTGTGTTTACTTTGAAAAGACATAAGCAAACAAATGTATACATCACTAGTCTATTTGATATCATATAGAAAGAAATGTTGGATAAATTTCACCCAAGTTCATCTCAAATAACACCAATCCACAAAATCATCATACAAAGGCATGAGAATTTACCACTTTTTGAGACCAAATATGACCGCTTTGAGTTTCATAACTAATCTGGATGAAAATATGGGGCAGAGTAGGCCAAGAATTATATTTGTCAAATGACAAGAAATTGTATTTGAAATACAGGTTGTAATTTTACTATTGTGTTTACTTTGATTAATGTTGAAAATAAAATACGCTGAACGATGGATTTGGAAAACAATTTTTTCAAGCTCTTCCCAGTATGCACAATTATAACTTGTATATTGTTAACTAATCTGCAAAGTGATTTGCTATAGAACAAGCCATCGACGATCACCAAATTAATTTCCAGACAATCATGAACTTGTAATAAATATTTACTCCAAGTCGTAATAAGTTTAGGAAGATGCTGAAAAAGAGTAATACATTATCTTGCGTGTATTGTGTTATCCAATCTTCAAAATGCTGACAAATTCTTGAAAAAACCAGAATATGTGTGAGGAAGTTTGAGAGAGCGAAAGGTGAGAGAAAAGGAAAAGTTCTCTGGCTGGAAGTATAGGAAAAGTAAATTTGTCTGAGCCAATGAATATGTGCAAATGCATCATTAGCAAATTTGGAAGAAAAATATAATGTATCCTACAAAGTTAGCTCACCACCTTGACACCCCCCAACTGGGGCTTTGCCCTTAGCCCCTCACCATAAGGCAGAGGCACCCCCTTGCACCCCTTGGTCATTTTCCTAACCCTGCTAAAGGGTTTGTTGGACCAAAAAAAACCTTGGTATAGACACACCTCATTTGTGCATTTATATTAAATGGTTGGGAGTTAAGAGCCAATGATGTGCCTTATAAAGGTCGTGAACTTTGAACCCGCATATCGACCAAACGAGCTGCCAGGAAGGCTGGACAATTTTTTTTCAAGAATAATTCACCAATCTAGCCTTCAATATATATATAAAGAATCTTTTATTAGAATTTGTCAAGGTTGAATCGCATATGGCCTCTACTACTACTAAGTATTCCCGTGCAAAGTTTAGCATTCTAATTTAATGTGTGTTGCAATTGAAAGCCACATTTTTGCACGAGTTGGTTTACGTTGAAAGACATGAAAGCAAACAAAATGTATTAACATCCACTAGTATTTTGAATTCATATAGAAAGAAATGTGGGGAGTAGAATTTCACCCAAGTTCATCTCCAAAAATCAAAACAATCCACAAAATCAATTTAATGACAAAGGCATGAGAAGGTTTACCACTTTTTGAGACCAAAAATATGGACCTCTTTGAGTTCAATACTAAGCTGGATTAAACTATGGGCAGAGGTAGGCCAAGAATATATGGTGTCAATGACAAGAAAATGGTATTGGAATACAGGTTGTAATTTTACGATGTGTTATTTTATTAAGATGTGTGAAAATAAATTAGAAGCTGAAAAGGCGATGGATTTTGGAAAAACAATTTTTCAGCTCTTACCAGTAGCACAATGATTAACTTGTTAAGTGTTATAAATAATCTGCAAAAAGTGATGGCTAGAGAACAAACCAATCGACGATCACAAATTAAGTTCTAAGCTCAATCAGTGAAACGTTTGTAATTAAATAATTACATTCCAAGTCGTAACAAGTTAGGAAAGATGCTGCAAAGGGAAATTTAATAAGCTTGCGGTAGTGTGGGTATTCCATCTTCAAAAATGCTGAAAATTCCTGAAAGAAAACCAAGAATCATGTGGAGGAAGTTTGAGAGAGGAAAAAGGTGAAGGAGAAAAGGAAAGTCTTGGATGGAAGTAGAGGTTAAAAGTAAAAATTTGTCGAGCCATGGAATTGGAAATGCATTTCATTAGCAAATTTGCGAAGAAAAATTTATTAAAAATGATCCACTAAAAGTTAGCTTCACCCTTTGACACCCCAACTGGGGCTTTGCCCTAGGACCCCAACATAAGGCATAGGCACCCCCTTGCACCCCTGGTATTTCCTTAGGAACCCATTCTCATGGCATTGTGGTCAAATTAAGGTCAAGTCATCAAAAAATATTATTGCTGGTTACATAAAAAAATAATGAAATCCATATATTTGGATTTTCATTCAATTCCATTTCCCTGTAGAGGACCAACGAATGCTCAACATTATTTGGGCCAGTGGGTTACTGAAATGAGTCATTTTAAAGTTGCCGGAGGTGATCCATTTTGGCCCAAAATAGTTGGGAAAGGAGCATGCGTGAAAAGGTTTTCTGCCAAAACTTCTGCAGAGGTCCACTTGTGCAGAGAGTAGAGGAAAGTAGTTCATGCGAGCAGGGGTTCAAGAACAGTCTTGTTTAATCCATTTGAAAATAAGGTTTTACCCAAAGTAGTAGAAAATAGGAAGGTATTCACATAAAGTTGGTGTGGGGATGTGGGATCAAAAGACAAACTTTTCTCTTGCAAAAAAAATTTAAGAAGAAGAAAGCGACAGGTAACCTAAGGTTAAAAAATGGCATTTTACCCATACAGAGATATACTTGCATTACCCCAATGTATGTTCAGATGTTATGGAACCTATTATCTATATTACACATGGTTGGATAAATCCTTAGAAGAACTGGGTTATTGTTATTTCTTTTAACAGATGAAAGTACTCAACGACATGAAGTGGAGCTGATGAGACTTGAAAAGCCATCGGTAGAAAAAACCAGGATCTACTTTGGCAAACGATATACCTCCATGTTCATTGATGGTGGGTCAGAATCCCAGCCACCAATGCTGCTCAGGAAGTAAAAAGGTTAGTGTTCTGTATCTAGGTGACATTTACAGGTTCAGTGTCGTGTCTTGGTGACATCACACAAGGTCAGTGTACTGAGTGTAGGTGACATGCATAGGTCAGTGTTCTGGTCTAGGGACACATACCTAGGGTCAGTTTCTTGTGTCTAGGTGACATCGAATAGGTCAGGTGTTCTGTGGTCTAGGTGACATCGCCTAGGTCAGTGTTCTGTGTCTAGGTGACACGCATAGGTTGGGTTCTGTGTCTAGGAAACATCACCTAGGTCAGTGTTCTGGGTATAGGTGACATAGCATAGGTCAGTGTTCTGTGTCTAGGTGAGAGCACCTAGGTCAGAGTTCTGTCTATGTGACATCACTAGGTCAGGGTTCTTGTGTCTAGGACACAATTCACATAGGTCAGGTACCGTGTCTGGTCACATCCCCTAGATCAGAGTTCGGTGTTCTAGGTGGCATCACTGGCGTAAGGTAAAGGCAGGCATCGGTAAAATTGGTTTACAGAAAATGACATTAAAATCAATCCCATTAAAATCAATTTAGCCCAAAATTGATTATGGTAAGGATTGAAATTTTCCCTCCACATATTTTTGCGGTTTCACGAAGGCGATCTGTTTAGGGTTTTTATTTTATTTTTTTAAAAATTCCCTAAGTTTTGTTCATTAAATAATTTTCCCAGCCTAAACGTAAGGTGATTTAAACTGAAAAATCCAGGGGATATGTGTATAAAACAAATACCTAAATTCTCAGGTTGGCTTTTTTAAATCAAGTGTTTAATTTTTAGAAAAAAATTTAGGAAAATTAAAAAACACCTGTAATTCAAAATAGAAACACTCAATCTGCAAATCTAATGAGGAATTTTCTAATATTTATTCCGTTCAATAGACCCTTTTCATCACCAAGGGAGTTGAGTTCTTTCTAGGAAAAAATCTGAAAAGTGGAAAACGTCAGTGTTTCTAGAAATAATCAGCCAAAAAAGGATTGTTGTTGCGACCACCTGTTCTTAGTTTTTGATGACATGCAGAAAAATAAAAATATTCTATTTTGTTGATGTATTTGGTTGTATTTCTTAACCATTAAGTTTAAATACAAACAAGACCAATCTTTATTAACAATCAATTTTACTTGAGAAAGGAAATGAAACAAAAGTGTGTGTTTCACAATAAATTGCCCCCATTTTGGTCATTTTCTTACTGCCAAACAGCCCTGCTACCAAGTTAGTGGGAATTTGAAAACGGCATAGGTGGACCGATCTCCAAAACGCCTGTTTTTGGAAATAATTAAAATTTGCCACACGTTTCTTTCACCAATACCAACATTCATGAGAATTTCAACGAGTTCTGGGCACGAAGCCGTAGCCGATGACCAACCATTAAGACAAAACAAACTGCTACACTTTTGAGTGGAATAAGTCCATAAAAAAATAGGAACTTTGTCAAAGCACAAGGAATCAAAATCATTGATGGAAGTGTTTCATCTGCCTGTCCAAAGTGCAATTGACTGTAAGGTATATTCAGGAATAGAATTAAGCAAGCAGCAAGTGAACTTTTTAACATACTTAGCATTTTATACCATATTGTGGTAAAATGCCTCAAGTAGGCTTGCCACATCAGTTCTTAGGACTAAATTAATGATAATCCTTCCGTGCCGAATAGTGCACAGGGTGGTGCCTATCTCCGTTTCCATAACCGAGGCAACGCGTCTGCCAATGCAGTGAAAGCTAAAGTCTGATCGGAGATTTCGAAATATAATGTTTTGTGTAATAATGGAAAATAGTCAACTAGAAATTAAAGCTAGTAACCTAAAATGCACAATTACGAAATTTGAGAGAATCGATTTTTCGTTTGATGCGGTATACATTTATGTGTAGTATTGTCCCATACGATACTGTGTATAAACAAAATCCGGATCCGGAATTTATAACAAAGTTGTGATTTCATAGGAAGGAATTCGATTTAGCTTAGCAAGTTTTCACACAGTGAGTGTATACTGGACAAGCATTAATGTACATGCAAAAAACCACGATTTTTTTGGAAATTGAGGGCGCCTCAGGAAAATCTGAGTGGCCTTTAAGTAGGGGTAGGTCTTCTGTAGCATGCGTGTTAACTTCCTACTCCCATCGTAAATGCCGAGCGCCAGACAGTAGTTACCATTTAAAGTCTCTGGTATGACCTGGCTGGGGTTCGAACCCCGACCTCCGACTGTGAGTGAATGTGCTCTAACCACTAAACCAACACGTCAGTTTAAAGTTTAAATTTGTTTCTGACACCCTATTTTTAATCGTCAGCATTAAGCCGACTATTTGCCCCATAAAATCTTGGTTACCAAGTATGACTGGACGAGAAACATTACGTTTTTCAGTCACTTCTGCAAAATATTTTGGCTGAAGTAATGTTGTTGAGAAATTATGTGTAAAGTGTGGTTTGCTTATGTTACAGGTAATTATTTTGTTCTAAAGTCCATTGCCCAGCCATTCATTATAATACACAATTGTTGCTAAATTGTGGGGAAAAAAAATTAGCAGAATTGGGCATATATGTATGATTCTAGCAGAATCTGTGATGAAGCGAAACTCAATTCAATGCACTCGAGGATCCAGTAAATGATACAACCTGAGAAAGTGACTAGACAAATATTATGTAGAGGCTTGGAGAAACTAGTGAGCATTGAATTAAATAAAGATGAAAAAACTGTCTCTCTCACTATCTAGGCATAAGATTTACCACTAGACCACAGGGACCTGTGTTTGCGTGGATACCAGTGAAACGAGCGCTAATGTATTTCAGTCTTTATTTCAGAGTTTCAAGCGGCCATAATTGTATATATTTAGAAGAGGTGGGCCTATGGGCATGATTCTTGCAGAACCTATGATGAAGCGAAACTTAATAAAATGCACACCAGGATCAAGTAAATGATACAACCTGAGAAAGTGATTAGACAAATATAGAGGCTCAAAGAAACTGGCGAGAATTGAATTAAATATATATAAAGATGAAAAATACATGGTCTCGAACCCGGTCCTCTCCCTATCTTGGCGTGAGATTTACCACTAGACCATGGGGACTGTGTTTACGTGGATACCAGTGAAACGAGCGCTGATGTATTTCAGTCTTTATTTCAGAGTTTCAAGTGGCCATAATTATATATTTAGAAGAGGTGGGCCTATGTGCATGATTCTAGCAGAACCTATGATAAATCTATGGTAAATCTTACAGAGCAAATTAATTATTTCTGGAAGGATGGCTTCTTATTATTGATACATAATCCCTGGATTTCTATTATCAAGATTGTAATTTGTTTTAAAATATTTTTTTTTTGTTTATTATCATTGCAGACATCGAAAAAGGACTCCTCACCTGCATAACAAATAGACTTTATCTAGCTAGATCAACTCTACCAGTACTCGACCAACCAGCATTGGATTGGCTGCAATTTTATTATTCCAGAGGCTAGGAGATTGATTTAAAAGATCACAATAATTCTGTTTTAAAAAAAGTTGTCTGCAATTTTGTAACTCATCAAGCAGCACAAGTTGCATGTCCAACTTAATCAATATGGAAATGATGAATTTCCACCATGATGTGCTGTGTGTCAGGGATTATTAGTTATCGGGTGAAGCAGAGCTATGATACGGGGAATTACCATGCGCGAAGCCCCATACCGGGTGAAGCCGAAGGCTGAACCCAGTATGGGGCTAAGCGCATGGTAATTCCCCGTATCGGAGCGACGCTGAACCCGATAACGAATTTATCATACCACTAAGTCATTCAAAATATATTTATAATAACAAAACGTGTGCGTTCTTTATTAAAAACAAATATTTTTTTCCATAAATAAAGTATTATAAACCCAAATTTTTATGCCCAAAGCGTATAGAAGCAAAGAATCACACCCGCTCTCTAAATTGATCAGACGAGTACGCGGACACTGACCGGATATAATGCGTAGTACGCACTGAA
Source organism: Ophioderma brevispina (assembly GCA_023653785.1). NCBI lineage: Eukaryota > Metazoa > Echinodermata > Ophiuroidea > Amphilepidida > Ophiodermatidae > Ophioderma > Ophioderma brevispina. The sequence goes on from JAMKCH010039036.1 coordinate 16,407, forward strand.
TACGCGCTCACTGACCTGATACAAAAAAAATACCCGGTAGGTGGTATCCTTTGATCTCTCCTTAGTGGTATGATAAATTTCAATACTTTCATGTCAAAATTTTGGTTATTGTTTACTGAACATGAGTAGTGTAACATGATAAAATAATTTTTCTTTTTTGGAAAAGAATTCAAAAATTTAATTCGTCCATTATTTCCAAATCATCATTTTGTGACATCTGACATACTGGACTTAAGATCAGGTCACAATCATGGCTACCTGGAAATGGTATTTCACAATTTTCTGTTGTATGCTGGTTGCCAGCTATCACTGCCCATCCATTGACCAAAGACATAGATACTGGCAAAATAGAAGTCAGCAGCTAATTGGCTGGTTTCCAGCAACTTTGATCTATTACCATTCCCACTGACAAACTATTACATTATGCGGGCAGATATGTGAAATGTTTTATTTAAAGTGTGCAATTTTGGTATGTGTGCAATTCTGGAATTCTGGGCTGGCTCAATAGAGTTATTTACTGAGCAAATGGGCATTGACCTACTTTCAGGTGTTACCCTGGTAACATGTCATCTGAGAGTCTGGTAAAAGGATCATTTGAGACTACTTCTATCAAAACTGGAACATGTCTAGATTTTGGACCCCTGTGGGCCTAAAAATTCACCTTTTACCTTTTTTGATGATAACTCTTGAAGGAAACAGCCCAGATATGGTAAACCATACATTCCCGAATTCTTACGACTAGATGAATGCATTGACATTGTTTTTATCCCCCTGGCTTGAAAAGCAGAGGGGGATATTGCGAGGGTGCGAATGTCCGTATGTATGTGTATGTATGTATGTATGTATGTGTGTGTTCCAGTTTGGTTACGTTTTGGTTAGGCTTTCGTTTTTCACGTCTCCTTCGAAAAGTTTAAGTCCGATTTAAACCATTATTATGTTTTGAGAATCTTCCGTCCTATATTACTATACACATGCCGGAAACCCAATAAAAACAACACTTCTCAATTATCTACGATCTCTCGAAACTTGGGTGTCCAAATACTTCCACCACTTTGGATCAATCCCCCGTAACTTTCATTGAATTTTAAACAGAACGCATTCCTAATGCAGTTTATGTCTGTGCACCCTGGTAACGAGACAGTATTAAGCCGCATGCGCACACGAACCCACTAGGCTAAACCCGCTTTGGTAGTCATCGCTGGCCCGCCATGTTCGTCGAATAATTCGGCATAATGCCGCGTTAGGGCCAAAGATTCAGGCTAATTATGTACCCCGGAAGTACCTAGCGTGTGCACAATTTCCGGTCATGTCAATTTTGCATCAATCGTGTCAAGGACGCATTTGTTTTTATTTACCTTGCAAGATGGCTAATTTTTCTTCTGTTGGGAGTAGATTTCCAACGATAAATGGATTTATTAAAGGTGTGGATAGTGCCCACACCGGGAGAGTACCGCTGTTGGAGTAAAGATTTTCAGGTCAGTTAAATCATGGAGTTATAAGGTAATCGCTTGATCCAGTGTCACTCTGTGACTCAGTACAGTCATGACAGTAGCATGGCCATGGCAGCATGGTCATGATGGCACGGTACATAACTTCATGAACTTGTACTTCGAGTCAAATTGTAGGCAAAGAGCAACTCGCGGAAATCTTGAAGTTGAAAAAAATTTTTGTTGACGCCCGCCACGAAGACAGAGATAATTAACAAACTGAATCTCTATAAAACATCAGATTGGCGATAAATCGTCATCTGAAGTAGTCCTGATGATCATGACTAGAATAGTCTTAACTTTTTTATGGATGACTGGTATCATAGACTATCTAGTCATGACGGAGTTGTGTGTAGTGAAAGTGCCATTTAAAGCCAAGATACACAGACAGCTTCTGCTCTAACTTTACAGCTGCAAAGTGGCTTAAATATTCATTATTTGCAATAAACGTTATATTGTAGGCATTCTTGAGAGTCTTCTGCATCATGTGATAACCATTTTTCCAGATTTAAAATTCACATTAAGAAATTTTCAGGTGAAACTTACCCTTGTTGTGTCTACATTGGGCTGCCAAATTTGGCAGCCTGTGTACATGTTGACATGAACTTTTTTGGGAACAAATTGTAGCATCGGTTACAAATTGGTAAGAAAATTATTCTACAGACTCTAGAGATGCTATGTATGCCAAAAGAAAATTATTTTTTTCTTTTTATTTAGGAAATATGCATCTCAAAACATCTCAAACCTTAAATGGCATTGGAACTCCACAGAACAGTTGTAACTTATGGCACCAAAGATTATGTCCAAATTTTAAAAGATAATGCCATAAGTTACAATTATTGGAACTACATCTGAAGAGGTGTAGACAGGGGATTGTTATTTTGACAGAGACAATATTGCCTTGGCCCAAGTCATGAACTGGCCAAGCTAAAGTTTTAAATTAAAAATGAAATGTGTATAGTAATATAGGACACAAGATTCTCAAAACATAATAATGATAAAATTGGATTCTTGTTTTCGCCCAATACCCACATTTATTGGTCTCACTATGAGTTGAAAAATATTGGGCTCGACTGCGTCTCGCCCAATATTTTTTTCAACTCATAGCTTGACCAATAAATTTGGGTATTGGACTTAAAGAATCCAATTTTATACCAGACTTGGGGTTAAGGTGCAATACGGGTTCCTTCATGTGTGGATGATGTCAAAGGGCATGGACCAAGGTTAAAGGTCATCTGAGGTCATGTTCCAGACTGCCATCTTGCCAGGGGGATGACGCAAGTTTACTTGCTGTATTTTTTACACAATGTGATAAGTTTGACATTTGACCCCTGTACGAACTTAATGCACCCCTTCCTACAGGAACCATTTGAGTGATATTGTGGGTCCCACCAGTTTTGAAATCAGCATAGTAAAAGATCCCTTTTAAAATTACCATGCTTCTTTCCAGAAGTGCACACTCCAAACACATATCCTCTCCACTAGATGCACATGTAGATAAGCACCTAAATGGCTTGTACAGTTTAAGTACAATGACATAACTTAATTGAATTGCAATTTGTTGCATCTGCATGGAACCATAACTTAGGCCTAAAAAAAAAATGTTTGATTGGCGTAACATAGAAAAAAAAATAGGGTAGGTAGGTCGGATTTTTTTTTTTTTTTTTTTTTTTATGTTTCACATACCAGAACACAAATATCTTTGACCAACAGACCAAAACAATGGGCACATCTTCACTTTTTCTGTAACACATCTTTTTATTTGTCATTTTGGAGGCATCATATCGTGGTGGAGGCATCATATTGCGATACTAAATGAAAATATTTGTTTTACGTGTTTTTAAAACTTTTTTTTTTTGCACACAAAAAAATAAAAATATTAGGGTCGGCGGTAAAATAGGGTCGGTCGGGTTACGCCAATCAAACAATTTTTTTTTTAGGCCTTACCTGAATGACAGTGTTTCATGATTGCAACACTTTTATGTTCATAGAGCACTCATTCAGGTAAGTTGTGGGTCCATGCAGACACAACAAACTGCAAGTCAATTGAGTTATGAACATAAGTGTTGCATTCATCACTGCTAGTAAATCGCGGTGCCTATTGTGCACAAATCAATTTCTACAACTTGCATTTGGGCATTTTGTCTGTGGTTGTATACAAAAAACTTGCTCTTTTTTTAGCTATATTTCGTCGCCCAGATCACATACTGTCATATATAACAATTTTTGAGGTTTGCCAAAATGTCACTTAATTGATGATTTTTGTCTGATCTGTCTTTCGCATACTACTGTAGTATTTCAGAATTGCCATTCATTTACGCAAGTTTTATAGAGCGTTCTATTTTGCGTTTCTAACCAGTTTACACCATAATGATCTATTGCATGTAGCATTGAAAAATAACAATACAATTTGTGTTGTATTTACATATTGCATTTATATTCATTTTTACATGTAGACATTAGTAGCTTAAGATGATAGTGCAGTTTTAAATTTCACTTACGTTAAATATTTAACTTCAAAATAATAAAGCCAAACTGCATCTTTTGTACTTTCATTTTATAGGCATGAAATGTCTTGTTACGTTTTCAATCGCAAATTTCTCGACAGTATGTGATGTAGGCAATAATTTGATTTGTAGTTAAACATTGGAGCTTATTGGCAATAGGATTGGATAATATGATAGAGAAATTTTTTTATAGTGCAATGTTGTGTTTGGTACCCTCCAATTTTGAGGTGGAATGCAAGTGCTGATTAACTCTGATATTTTTTTTGCAAGATAGAGGTGATGTCAAATTTTTGGACAAATAAGTTTCTATTAAACCAGAACAAACAATTTTGTATTGAAGACAAAATTTACTATTTCTCTGTAAATATTTTGAAAACGTGTATGTTATTAAAGAAATTCCGAATTGGATGCATTTTATCACGGTTAAATGGTTAGCTGTTTTTGTACCAGTACAAGTATTTTATAGATAAACTGTGGGAATGATTTCTCAGACTTTCTTTTCATGTTAAAACATATGTCCCACCTCCCAAGTGTAATTAAACGTGGGTGACCCAATCACAATTCGATTTTTCATGTTTCCCCCCTGAGAAAGCATATAATCATATTACCAAAACATTGATTGCAAATTTTAGTTAAAGGTGCAACAAGCGATTTTACACATCAGGTGTCCCTAAAAAATCGAAAGTACTGATTTTTGATATGATGTAAAGCTTCCCCTCAGAAATATCCCCATCTGAAAGGATTAAGCTGAAAAATATATTTTGGTACAAAAATTGTGAAATTTCTAATTTCGTATAGGAGCAAATACGAAATTCAGACTGTTTTACATTGAAATATGAGCAAATCAAAATCACCTTTTTTCTCTCTTTTAAGGCATTTCTGTAGCCAAATACAAGGTAAGAAATCTATTTGGTGTCTAATCTATTATGAAATTACTATTATGACACAATATTTGGGTGCCTCAAAATCTCACGTTGCACCTTTAAATCAGTCCAACTGTTCGGATAGCAGAAACAAAAATGTGTACCAAAATTGCTTATGGGACTGTGTGTGCGAGCTGGTGTGATTCGCACATTCCTCGGGCATAAAGAGAAAAATATAAATATGAACTTTCTTCTGATACCAAAATTTCAGTTTAATGAAATAAGAGGGGGATGAGATTGTTGATAGGGTAACCCACCTTTAGGGTGTAATTTTGTAATATTGTTTGACATAGACTAGTCTTTCAAGCACTTCATTCTTTAGTAAGGGAACAAGGCTACTAACCTCAACTGGCGGGCCGTTTCCGGTTCTGCCCCCTGGTTCAATAATTCATTGAGTTTGCTGAATTACTTGATCAGATTAAAGGATTCAGGAGATTGAGCCGGATTAAAGTGAACTATTATTATTGATTTGTGTCCATAAAGTGCCATCTATGCAAGCCATTAAAGGAGAAATACTAGTGTGTTTAATGTGGTTTTTTTTGTGGGGGCCGCCAGCTATAGCTGGCAGGACATAGCAAATCCGTTGTGCGTGATGTATGTGTGGATGTGTGTGTCACAAATTGTTAAGTTTTTTTTTAAATTGACCTCAATTGAAAAGTTTAACTTCAATTGAACCAACCTTCTGTCATAGGTGCACATGGGATCCGTCATAATGTTGATGAGGTCAAGGTCATGTTTGAAAGGTCCAAGGTCATGTGAGGTTCAAGTTTCACATGGTCTAAAAATGTAAAATTCATCTAAATTGAAACTTGAAGTTCAATTGGAACCAAACTTTTTTTTTGGTCATAGGTGCACCATGCGAATCCTCATATGTTTTATTGAGAGCACATTCCGTGCCCGGGGTCAAAGGCATGGGGCGGCCCACAGCTTATTCTTTGAATATAGCAGCGCGAAAGCCAAGGGAGAACCGCGAATTCTAGTTTTTTTTTTTTGTAATGCAGTTTGGGCTGAAAGGTGGGTTGACCCAATCATGGTCTGATTTTCAATTTGTTTTCTTCCCACATTGAAGCATATTCAAAAAACCTCTGGGTACAATTTGAGTTAAATTGGTGCAGCTGTTTGGATAGTAGAAGCAAAAGTGTGTATTAAATTGGCCCAAAGGACAGTGTATGTAAATTAATGTGGTGGACCACATTTTGAGACACTTAAGTTCATAACATTGTAACTTCTGGTCATATGCCAACTTAATATCAGAAGAATATATAGTCTACCAGTAAGTTTCAAATCAAAAAATCACAAAAAAAATGGGTGGAAAGGTTTTTGTATGGATTTATGAAATGTATATTTTGATTGGTAGACCTCAGAAGGTTAAAGATTTTCACATAAACTGTTCATTCCCAAAGTTTGAGAGGAACAGATTGTTTAGTCTTGATGTAGTAGACCTTTATAGTACCATAGAATACTGTGTATCTGGAAGTTTATTGCAAAGTTATGGTCTTCTGTATTATGAAGGTGGAATCCATTTGAACTTTGCTACTTCACATAGTAATTAGTATGTGACAAGATTTGTAAGAAAAATGAGTAGTGGCATCTCAAGAATATCAATGTTGTATCGTTTTTTTCAGTTCATGTAATATATTTGTAGGCAAAAAAAAACACGTTTGTCTGCAGAAGAAAGTGAAAATGCAAATACGACAATGAACGCTGTTTTTTAGAAAAATGCTAATGCGAAATGCAGATTTAAAAAAATTATTGCATTTTTGACCCACTTTTTTCAATTTTTTCGGCTGCGTCGTGGCCAAATCTTCATGTTTTTCAGTTTTTCCAAAAAATAGAGCATAAAACATATATAAAAAAGTGCTAAAAGACCAATTTTAAACAAAATGTGCACGGTTTTCTGAGACAAACTATTTTTTTCCTTTGGCCATTGGATTAAAGACATTAAAAGATAATGTGTTTTCCCATGGGATATAATTTTTGACAGTTATTCACTTTAGCAAACAAGGCATTTCAATTGATGGTTGGTCATATCTCTTGGATTGTTCTTCGAGCAAGGTGTAGTTTGGAATGCCTTATTGACAGGTTGGACAAAAAAGAATGGGAAAACGAGATGTATATTAAAATGTGTAATAAAACTACATGGGTGCCCAACAATGTGGAAACCCATGGCAGTATAGGTTTTCTTGGGTTGCATGTTTTGATCACCCTGTACTGTACCAACGTTTTTTATTTTGTTTTTTTATTTTTGTTTTAAAAATTTTTTTTGTTTGTTTTTTTTTTAAAAACTTTTTAAGGGTGGTAATTTATGTTGTGTGTAATCAAGGTACAAGTTAAAAATATAATCATTGTAGCTCTCTCAAATATGGAATGTATATATTTTTATGTAAATGATTGGAACATAATTTTTGCTCAAGTTAATATGTGTTATTAATCCAATTCTCAACTGCTTGTGTAGTAGCTGGGTTGGTATGGGAAGTGTTTAGAGTAAATCTTAGGTGTTGGATCCGGTTCTCGGGTTTATAGTTTATGTACACAGACGCATGGTGGACTAAGGTTCATATAGTAGCCCTTCCTTGTGCACTTTCTTAAAGTAGTTTTTTGATTTTGTTGTACGGACTATTCCCAATAATCAGAGACCAATCATAAATTCATTAACATGTATGTAGAAATACACATGTAGTGTTTATAAGGATGTACCAAATTTTTACAGATTCTACTGCTGTCTGGACTAGCTCTCATTTATGGGAAGGTATGAGGAGCAGCAGAGACAGACATTTGCCCAAGGGCCAGTAAGTTGTAGGGGGTTTCCAAAGCGTATTTGGATGCTTCTCACAATTGACAATATATCCCTATCAAAGCTGAATTTTGAAAAATCAGTAGAACACCTGCGTCACCCACATAAAAGAATTTCTTTTGATAGAATTTTTGTGCAAGGCAGCAACAACAAAAAATAGTGTGCGTTAAGAGCCATCGAAATAATGACCTGACCTCTTTCATAGGGTATATTTTTCATAGTCACCAATAGCGACATTTAAGAGCATTCCGAACATGTATCTCTGAATAAGGTGTGTGAGGTGGATTGAAAAGCCCTGAGCTATGGTTGGCGTAAAGAAAAGAAAAACATGTTAATCATCTATAGTTATCGCTTCACTTTCAATACCATCCATGTTCTATAAAGAGTGTTCACTGATTAGCGCATCCTCAGAGTAGACACAAGGTAGATATTCCAATTAAAAGGAGATGAATTCTGTGGCTAATATGTCATAAATGGTTCGGGGTGTGCTGGGCCATTCTGTGGTACAGGCTTACCTACCTATAAGTAAGAATCAGGGAGTGTAGTCGTTTCAATCAAAACAATTTTCCTAGTTGTCAAGGCAAGGTTACAATCGCCTACAAAGCTCACAACAGATACCTTTCTGAAATTCTTTCATGACACTGAATGGCAAAGTCATGCTAAATCGAATCTTGTTGTGTTAGCCCAGATTACATGAGATTTTACCACTATTTATGCTCTGGCGCCATAAGTTGGGACAATCATTCCAGAGCAAAGATATTCATTATTTGGAGTGCTGACCACAATAGCAGTATCAGTTTATTCTGTATAGGTTATCAAAGATTGAAAGTGCAAATCTGGCACAGCAATCCTCACTGGTCTAGTATTTAGGTAGCTAACCTGGGTTTGAATCCCACCCCTTTTAAAATTTTCCTGTCTAAAAAGATCAATAGACCTACTCCTAGAGCATGGTGGTAAAAAAAACTTCAGTGTGCGTGTCAGCTATGTTGCTGACTAAACCTTTGCTGGACCATATAAAATAGCTTGACAAACCAGCTCAACAAGGTCCTGCCGTGAACTGTTTCAAAAATCATGCTCGAAACGAGACAAAAAAGTACATTCGAGGGTTGACACTCATAAAGCTTAACTCGAAAAAATCTGCTTTTGAGAAATGTGATGTTTTTATATTTTCCACTAAGCAAATCTATTCATGTACTCAAATGTAAACATCTCATAAAGCTCAGATATGTTAACTGTAGTAAGCAAACGTTATATAAACTAAGAACAATTTTTTAATCATGACAGCAGAATTAAGTAATTCTTTAATGTATTTCTTTTAAGTGCTGATTTACGTCTTTCTGACGGTCACTGAAAAACGGTAATCTGTGAGTTACATCTTCATTCATGGCTATGATGACACATTATTCAATCAGAGGTTTACAATCATTCATCCCTTATTTGAATGTTTAAAAGAATCATCAATATAGTGGGATAGGAGCTACAAATCTGTTGCATTATGGCATTGGGTTCAAGCTATGAAGCCTCAATTCATTGTTTGGCCAAATACAGTTACCATCAGAAGGTCGTAACTCAGAGTTAAGGCTTTCTATTAGTAAACAAAGTGTGGCACCATTGAGAATGTGGTGAAGTGTTATTTTGTTGCTTTATAGGCAATAAGTAGACGACTTGAGTTAAGGCTTTTTGGTTTTAGAATCTTGTAGGTTTTACAAGATTTTTTTGTACCAAAAACCAAACCTCAAAATCGTCAATAAATGAGTTACGTCCTTCTGTTTGTCAACCTCGATATAGTCAACAACTTATACATTGTAAATTAACCTGATGACACCACCACACTAGCGATGCAGTATTGATGCAATGGTCGACCATTTCAAACTTTTAGAAGGGTACACATGCATATGGGGAATAGTGAATCGGTCAAAATTGATTCCTGAGATTTAATACCATCTATTTTTGTATCCATCATCTAGACAGGTGTAGAATTGTTTTGCCTTTTGTTGTTGAATGGTTTGTATAGATCTATCTGTGTTAGTGATTAATATGTTACTCTGAAATGTAATAGGGCAGCTTTTTATTAAGAGAAAAAATGCAGAATTTGCACATACCACCCCCCACAGCGACATTTTCAGTATGAGTGCGAGTTTTAGCTATCAATACCTCATGTTTGGGAACTTATTTGTGTAAGTAAATATAACATATTGTTGTCAGGGGTTCTCAAAGCGGCCCGCGTGGCCGATCCTGCCCGCGAAGCTTTGGTGGTGGCCCCTTGAACAGTTTTTAAATATACAGCAAACATACCAAAGAGGGTGCATCTGGCCCGCGAGCATGAATATTTGAAGGGTTTACAGCCCGCCAGGCCCCCCCCGCGCCTCCAAAATAGTTTAGAACCACCTTTTGTATGTTGATTCGCTTCCATATTTGGTGATGATTCCGTAGATCTTGGGTTCCATATAATGCTTGTATGACCGTCTGTCTAGTATTCAGGAGGTCACTGGTTCCAATCCAGCTGTATGCGCATGTTGTTTTTTCCAATGTCTATGTGCCACTTTTTCCTGAAGGACAGTGCAATAATTATAGTCTTACAGTAGGCCTATATGACCGTGCACAAGTCTACATACTTTTTTTGATGAGTTCTAGGCAACATTGGCCTGCTGATTCCAAATCTTTGTTCAAGGTCATCATGGAGTAATATTTTAAATGATCCAACAGGAAATCACATTTACTTCATGTTAATAGCCCTGAGAGACCTATCCATATTTCCTCAATTATACTAGAATTGGAGCATTCTAAATTGTTGGAAACAAACAGAGGATTCTCCAATGATGAAAATGTTAATGTAAAACAGAAACATCGTCCCACTCTTCTGATCATTTTGATGAATCTTCAGATTCACCATAAACCCGGACATCCCAATCGTTACGTATACGAGACAGCGCGTTTTCACTACGAATCTCAGTCTCCCCATGGCCAAAACAAGTGGTAGCTCTATTGACTTAGACATACAGCACCCCTTTGATTTTTTTTCCACTATGGGTCGTGTTTTATACTAAATGAAATATCACTTCCCTGCCTAAAAAATCCGAACACGATGTTGACAATGGCCATCAATACGTGCTCCAAACTTGCTTTCAAATGAAACCGCCAAGCCATCTGGAATAAATCTCTCAACGTCCCACATCATGCCTTCGTTACAATGCTTTAACGGACACGGTTCAATATAGCCAACCACATTACGCGAACAACGCTCATGGCATTTATTACTTATAATTCACCTCACATACCTTTTTAATAACAGTAATTTATATCGTTTCGGATTTTTTTGGCGGGAGTATAATAAAACTAATCAGAAATGTGTATATATTTTGGTGAATCAATATAGAAATATACAGGTAGTTTGTCCTTTCTCACAGCCAAGGCAGTTGTTTCTTCGGGCGGTATAATGTGAGCTTAACCATGTCATTACCTCGGGGACACCTGCTGCCTTTGGTGGTCCATCGCGTTCTTACTATATAATATATATATGATAGAAATCAAGTACCACGTCCTGGTACCATACATCATAGTGAGAACGTGCCCTTAAAATACTCAAGGATGAGAAAGTGGCATCATGAAGATTTGAAATGAGCACCTCAATATTGTGTACAAATCGTTAAATCCTTTGTAACTCTTGTAGAAAGTCGTGTATATCATCTGATGGGAAGAAAGTCTCTCATAGTAGATAGCCAAAATAAGTAACTCTCAAATTGTGCTATTGAGTATTTTGTTCAAAAATGTCATTCATATTTGAATGTTTTTTGTGTAATCAAAGGTGTAATTTAATCATTGCATTGGTCTAGGGGTTTTTAGGATATATGAAAAGTGCCTTGTATAAATTTGTTAGAAATTAATGGAAATATTGTATTTCATACAAGAAATGCATCTAAAAAATCATCACCTTAGGCACTACAGAAGGATAATTGATTGCCTTTGTCTTCAAGATATTTCATAATTACCAACATGATCACCTTCGAGGGCATATCAATACACAGTTCCTGCATTTGTTCTCCAGAAGTCAATTTATACCAAAATGCATTCCCACCATGCAATGGGCATATCAGTTTAGAATTGTGGGAACAAAATTTGATGCAAACCAAAGAAGATAATGTTAGTAATTATTAAAAAATAAAGGTGCTGTGTTCTTTGTAGGGCACCATATAAATGCATTTATTATTATAGGGTAAAAAAATGATGGCAGCAACATTGTTGATAAACTGTTAAGGGAAGCAATTATTTTACTGTAGTGCCTTTATTCCAGCGATAGCCCAAGAACTGAAATGTTAGAAATAACCTTTTTCTTGAAGATATTTAATAAACCATAAACAAAAATGAAGGTTCTGGGATCACAAAATATACCTTTAATTTTTATGTGTGCACAACTTTAGACCCTTTTACATGCTATAGGGGGATTCTGCTTGCCCTTCAGTTTGCAAATACTAAAACATAAATAACACCACTGACCTCTAAACATGGACAGCGGGGGGGGTCTGAAAAAAAACAACGGAAGTTGCATTTCCCCTTCGCAATATGGAGGGAAACAATGCAATATACCTGTGGTGCACAGATTCACACAGATGTTCTATTGTGCCCACTATCACCTACTGTCTTATCTGACGAAATGCTGCTTTCGAGAAATCGCATGAAATCTCCGGGAGATTCAGTTGTACAATGCGAATAAAACATCATTTTAATTTTAATTTTGCATTATGAAAGAAAAACATTCTTGAAGTTTACATTTTAAACCTTGCTGAGGTTTGACAGTGCAATGTATTGCTGATATAACGCTACAAAGTCATAGTCTGTATGTGAAACGCAAAAACAAAACAAGTCGTATTCCACATAAGCGCTAATTTCACGTTATACTTCATGCCGTTCAGCTAGATCACTGCGAAACACGAAAGTTCACGCACGAGGAAGATAAGACGCACATAGATCTCTATGTGAAAAACGTAAACAGCAATTACGTGTAAGGAAACATAGACCAGTATGTGAAATCGAGATATGCAGTTTTCAGCTTATTGATCAAAATTCATATCTCACTAATTAAGTCACTTTCACTGATTGTAACTTGTCATGTATAGACCATAACCTTATAAGTTAACATATGCAAAATTTCCTCAAAAATGTCAAATAAGACCGTATTGTGATGTGGGCGATGTATGTTACACAAAATTCCTTAACTTTGACAATAAAGTGAAAGCCATATTGCGCAGGCCAAAATGCAACTTCCTGTGGTTTCAATCGGGGACTATTCAACAGTGAGCCAGCCTGTATCCAGGGTAGGAGGTCAGGGAAACCACTACATTATATACACGAATCCGACAGGACGCCTCGAAAGGACACCCTTTACGTCGCCGCCATTACTAGGGGGCATCCCGGCCACCAAACAAACAGTACACACCACGCCGCATATTGTAACAGAACGAAAAATAAGCCATAATCATGATAATAAGAATTTTTACAAACCTACTTTTTTGCAATTATTACACAAATGCACCGTTTATTTCCATGGATTGATGGAAGGATGTCAGGGGCTGGCCTAAACTGGGATTCCAGGGCAAGTGTTTTACTGTTGTTGTAAAAATGAAGGTTATCTCGCCCACTTTGCGTGACTGAAGAAATTGAACGCTTATGTTAGAATACGTGTTACAAATATTGTAATAAAACAGCCGTGTGAGATGTGAGAAAAATAAGGTTTCGTATAAATCAACATCCAGACAAAATACAAAGTAACAATAGAATTCCGTGTACGTGAACTTGCATAGTTCCACAAAGACCGAGCGTATTTGCTGAAAAATGTGACATCTTCCGATGCAGGTTGTTGGGGTTTTAGAAAGGACACTTCAGTGCAAGTGATCGATTTCGGAGATCCTGAACAAATTAGTCTCGTTTGTGCATGGAATGTCCTACGCCTGGACTATCAGTACAAGTGAAAATGACCGGCGAGGTTACATGTGGTATTTAGACTGAAATGGAACGTTTATTAGGAGTGGAATTGCCACGCAGTTCGATTCCATTGTTGTACTTTTACGCTATTTGTGCCAGCCAAAAAATTTAATTTTTTTCCGGACCGCCCATGATGATATACAATATGGATACAGTGAAATAGTGTTGGTTTTCTTGCCGTAAGAACTTATCAAAATTAGCGCTTCTTTGTGGTAACACGTACAACGTAAAACGCGGGGTGTATAACGAGAAATGCAAAAGATGCCCCCCAGTCATGGCGGGATGGTTGAGTGCGCCGCCCACGGAGTAGGGGCGATAATAGTCGCCGTCGAATTCGTGTATACCATTTACCAGCTGAATGTCTGTTGCAAAGGGTCTATAGTTGAACAGTGATTATACTATAATAATCAAACTTGCTTACTGTCAACTCATCATTATGCAGGTTAACTGTAGCTGAATAATAAACTACTTCATAAATAGACGTAGGATAAGATTACTGTTACTCAGGACTATTAATTGGAGTATAATGATATGAATAGTTCTGGGTTTATTATCTGTAGTAACATTTTTCAATCTATTGTGGAAATAATGGCACTAAGAGTATTTGATTCAAAATTTTCCTTGTATGTTGACTGTGTCTGGGTTACAAATAAATTTGGCACTTACCGTTGGTAAACCTATTATTAACTGTGTGGTTATTTATTTCTTAGGGGATTCTTCAAAATGATCAGTCTGGTAAAAACCCAATTTCTTGCTCAATCTGTCCAAATCCATGGGGGGGGGGGGGGGGGAGGAACAATAGAAATGCTTCATTATCAAACATGTTGTAATTGCCATCTGTTTAAGGACACAATTAAACCAGAAACATCTTAAAATCTGACTCAGATGGACGCCACCCATATGTGAGGGACATGTGTAGCATGATGGCCTCGCAGCTACCTTGTGTTTGTTCGAGTTTGATGTCAAAGTTACTTCAAATTGTTACCTTTGGTTACATGGACACCTCATAGTGAAAGGACGTCGTGTGTGTGTGTGTCCCTGCTATGTAGCAAGTTATGCATATAGATTAATCATACAAACCGCTCTTAACAATCATAATATATGCAAATATTGGTAAAAAATTTGACCCAATCGCAAAATTCCTCAAAACTGGGTACCCATGTAAGCCACCAGTAGTGAAGTACCTATGCAGTACTTCACGAGCGTCCTTCACAGGTACTCCCCTACCGGCTACACCGGCTGTCTAAAAGTAAGCAGCACTTTGGAACATAGATGGTGTCAAAAACATTCCAGTGGTGTTTCGACTTTGATCCTTTCAAACTTAGTAACATCTATATTGAGGGAGGCATAACAAAAACCCTATAATATGACATTTTGTGTAAAAACAAAAAATATGTGACCAAAATGTTAAATAAGAATAAAATACTAAAATAATCACACCAAACTCATTTGCATGGGAGTACCCACGCAGGTAATCCCGTATGGGGTGAATACGGTTAAGCTACTGAGTGGACCTAGGTGGATGATTACCCCCACTTTCGCGCGATGTATGGTACCCATGCGGGGGGGTACTACATGGCTCTTAACACGTTACTTCAAAGGTCTCCCATGGAAGAAATTGTGTGTATTACTACGTAATGTACCCGGTTCTTTTACAGCTGTTTCGATGATTTGTAACTTGAGTTTTGTGAGGAAGAGATTTTTTCAACATGGGTTTATAAAATATGCACATGCTTGTTGAGTCGTAAACACTCTAATTCCATGGGATTTCTAATTCATAGGTAGAATCATCAATTTTCGTTTAAAATGTCAACCCTGTTGATCAACTTTCTCTTTCCTCTCTTAGGGATCCCTCTAGCAGGTTTGTCCCAGGTGGCATTCATTTAGCATTCAATAATAGTCTTCAGGACATCCAGTTGATGAAACAGAGACTTCGCCATCCTCTGTCAGCTCTGTGATAGAGTGGTACCGTCTTGGGGTTACCAGCATACATTAAGCAGTTGTAGTTATCCGAGCAACGATGAGTTGTAAGGCAATGGTATCTCAAGTGGTAACAGAAGAAGGAGAAGTCCTTGCCGTCAGTCAGTATGTATACAGGTCATAGGTCGGGTTAGGTCATCATCCCAGTAATGTTCTGTGAAGAGTACAATTATATCAGAAATTGTGAAAAAAAAATCAGAACATAATTATTTTTATGCAAGCATTGGCATACTAATCAAAATATGTGGAGTTATGAGGTGTTAATTGAAAATAAATAAAAAGTTTTTTAAACAATAAGGCTTTTCACACTGAGCCGGGTGATCGATCGACTTTTGCGATTCGAATCGAAGTTTTGAAGACTAGTGCAGCCGTTTTCTTGAATAATAGACGCGCTTGCGCAATAGAGCCTAGTTACGATGTTAAAGTTGCCAATGGAAGTATATAATGAGTGACTACGTTCACGAAATACCTCTTTTTGAGGCAGTTACGGCAGTCAGTGGTTGTCGAACACTTTTTTAATGCTGAGGTATATTGCCATCTTTAAGTGTATGATTGCCATCTTGGTTTGTTTTTCCGCCACAGAAATTGTGAGTTTTCCGCTTGTGAAATTGAACGGAATGAGGAAGGAAAATTACAAAATGGGATTAGGACTCGGACGTAAACTTGCGTTTAGTGAAAGAATGTGTGCTGTTATTTGAGGGAAGCACAACAGCGACATGTGTGTCAGAGTTTTTGAAGTATTATAGGATTGGTAGCTGGTTTGCA
>JAMKCH010039037.1:0-14252 GCA_023653785.1 Ophioderma brevispina
GCTACAAAACATTCAAGTTTTTAAAAGCCGAAAAGTACGAGTTAAAACTAGAATCAATGTAATCATCTTAGGAACATGCTATCTCGCTTTCTAATAAATGACCACAAATGATCCGAAATGATCTTGTTTTACCTTGAAGATGATTGACGGTGACGTGGTTCCATGTCTAAAAATAATCAATACTCAGTATTCAATTGTAAACATTTATGCCAAGTTTCATGCTTTTATAAAGAAATGCACAATTCTTACAATATATGTCGTTATCTGCTTAACTATGTACATCGATGCACATGCTATCAGCATCAATATCGATCTCGTGTTGTATTGTTCCAATACAATAGTTTTACGACCTGTTTTACGAGGGCGGCGATGATCATCGGTCAAGGGATTTGGGAAGAGCTTTCTCCTTCTCTCCTACCTCCATGAACTGATACACTCGGAAGCGAAGAGGAGTTAGCAGTGTTACGTCACGAAAAAAAAACCCACGGGCCGAACTCCTCCGCCCGTTTCTAGCAAGTCGAGCATTTGTGTCATAATTGATGATATAAAAAAGGCTTATTTTGGACATTTATGGGCATTTTTTTTTTAAATTTTTTGGTAATCATTATTTTACTAAATAAAATACAAATAAACCTAAATATGTGCAATTAAGAGGATGTATTGCTAAATCACTTTAACAAAAACAGATTTGAGGAGTATCTATTCTTTAGAACAATGTATTTCAATACGGAAAATTGCAAACTCGTTCTAACCTCGACTTGATGGTTAAATTCATGTCCTACGGCGGTCCGGTAAGTACGTATATCCTGTTTCTAAAATTGAAAAAAAAAAGTTGGCGTAAATTGAAACCAGCGTTTTAAAATTCTCAAGACTGGAATAATACCGAAAGGCATTGTGGCAAAAAGGGATGCGGCCCGTAGCGATTGCGTGTTCACGTTTCCGTCTTTGCGAGCACCGAAGTACCCGACAAAAACGTTCAATTTTCTCGCTAGGTTCTATAGGTTCAGACCCAATCACGATACATATTCAAAACAAAACATAATAACGGACACTCTGATGCAAAAATCTCCATAGAACCCCTTCGTTTTCCGGAGATATTTGAGATTTAGTTTCACGTTTCATATGACACATTCGCTATACGGACTGATAACGTATAAAGAGACAACCTGGGCATTTGAAAAATAGAGTGCCCTCTCTAGATTTTTCAAAATTGATATTTTTGCATGGTTATAAAGCGTTTATATACATTAGCCCTCACCTGAAATTATTAAGCCCAAAGCAACCGAATGATTTTATAATTAATGTCGCCGGCGACATTAATTCAGCAGACGACGCGGCATATGGCGTGTAGCACAAGAAAACACACTCCATAGTTGATTCTAACGGCATGCACCTCGTTAGACCGGTCTTTGACCTTTGTGGTTTTAATATCAATGAGTACGAGTCTATGATATTCATGTAATAGACACATTTGTTGATTAAAGTTTATTACGGCAAACTTAAAAGTTAGCCTTCAAATTACCTGGATGTCTTTAGCCTATTATTAATGTTCCTGTCTGCTTTTGGGTATGCTATTTTATGTGTAAAATATATCTCTATTCTTCCAATGGCCAAGACTATCATTTGCGAGCAAATTGAAGAAATTTCATATTTTCTGAAAATGTTCCTGTGCCGCTTCAATCTCTCGCGCAGTACTAATTTAGATAATATCTTTCGCAGTCTGTGACACAGACTACACACTTTCCGGACCGCCGTATTCATGTCCCATTGAAATACGTCATAATGCGACACTCCACAAAAGTAGCATTATAGTCAGGTGGAAGTTTGCGCACACAGCATGAAGGATGGAAATGGAGTACAGACTTTTTCTACTAACGGTAGATTTTAGTTTATTAGGACTTAAGCCAATAATTTTTGAAGGGTGTGCAAAATTTGGTGCAGTGCCATTTTTGAAAATCCAATATGGCTGCTTCCATGTCCGAAATCACTAAAAAATCCCTTAAGTATTTCTGATAGAAAAAATTTTGTTTGTGGTACTCATGTGTTTTTAAGCACGAAGAAGTGTTAGTAATGTAATGTTATCATTACATTGCCACAAAATACAATATGGCTGCTCAAAAGTCATATATGCTTGGAATCATTAAAATGATATTAACTCCTCCATTATATAATTATATTTATGATATATAGAATATATCCTGAACACCTACAACATGTTCTGCAGGTGTTCAAAATCTATTACAATTGAACACACTCTGCAAGAGTTATTTTAATATCTCTAGAATGCAGTGTAAACACATCCGGACACGTCAAGTGTTCTACACATTTTGCAGTGTAGATGCTTGATTCTAGTGTCTATATGTATGTTTTATGCTTTACACTTATGAGATATATGTATTTGATCACTAGAAACCCTTATTTGGCCTTTTTCTGTAATCGACATTTTCCAAAATTCAAGATGGCAGCCAATAGCCGCCTTTAAATATATTCAAAATTTATATTATACCTCTATTATATGTAGTTACATCAATAATTATCATTATAAAGGTGTACATTAAGGTATGGGATAAGTATTTGACCATTTGACATCCATATCTGGCATTTTCGTTTCGTTAACATGCGAAAATGTTAAGATGGAGGCCAGTATGGCTACCTTTTTACCTTCTTCTAAAAATTACGATACATCTGTATTGTATTTAGTTGTAGCATCCAAAATGAATTTTAAAGTTGAAATTAAAGTATGAGATGTATGTCTTTGAACATTACAAACTCGTATCTGGTATTTTTGTTTTTACAACATGCTTAAAAGTCAAAATGGCGGCCAATATATTATGATATGAGACAATTTTTTTTTTAGATCTTAAAAAGGCAGTCATATTGGCTGCCATTATGATTGGTAAGCATATTAACACACTTGGAATGTCATATATGAGTTCCTACTGGGTATAGAGCCTATAATTATGTATCTATCACAAATACTTGATGAGGTATGGTCAATTGAATGATTTCTGAGCATATTGGGTTTCGGGGTGGCCATATTGGATTTGATGTTAATGTTGTGATCAAATCACATCAAGAAATCGTCCAGTAGATTCCCCGTGCTTTAAAACCTGGATATGGAGTAGAAAATTGTGGCCATTTGAATGAATTTGAGAGTGGTAGCGGCCATATTGGATTTTTAGAAAATGGCACTGCACGAAAGCACACCCTCCAGAAATTATTGGCTTAGCTAAGGTCATCATAAACAAAAATCGGTCGATAGAAAAAGTCTGTACTACATTTCCACCCTGCGCCCACAATTCCCCCTAACTATTAAGACAGCCGGCGATAGTTTGAGACATGTATTTTTATCGCATATTTTTAATTGGTGCAAGCAACCTGACAGTTGTCATTATTTTACGCTCATGGCATTTATTTGTTTAATAATTATAATATTTCCTTTCAAATTAGTGTCAATGTTTATACACTTTATCATTATAGATGGGACTCTTTAAGATATTGCTCTTGTTTGGAGCCTTCGTCTTGACCCGGGCATCACCGGTTAAGGAAGAAGTAACCCGCTGGCCTCGTGGTCAATATGGTGTCCCAATGGAAGACAGCGTTTTGTCCTGTCCTTCAAGCAGCGGTGTCTACTGGCAGATTGGCTACCGTATCCAAGACACAGAAACGACCATAATACCCATCATTGGCGGCAACGAGTGGTCTTCGCCATGTCATCTTAGGGGACCAATGGGAAAGTTATATACGCAGTTAAATTTCTGCATGAAAGTCGACACGAGTAACGATCCGGATTACGATTGGCCAGCTGGAGAATATTGTTTGTACAGGAAAGGGGGATCTTGTCCGACAGGTTGGTATATAGTATTGACGCCTAGGCCCTATATGAGTGCAATAGTAAAAATATATCACGGGGACAAATCTTGGGTTTTCAAAATTTGTCCGAGTGATATATTTTGACTATTGCACAAATTTTATGCAGTCTATGTTTGTTTTATCTTCTGTAGTCGCCGAGTTTAGTCGCCGATTTAACATGTCCAGTTGGCTTGCATCTCCTCTCCCGCTTGGAGCAGACTCATTGCCGACCACTTTCCAACTGCATACAACCACCAATGATGCGCGCCAACTCATCGGCTACCGCTTCCAAACCGCTCATGCGTTCAAGCCGACCTTCACGATTCCAAAACCCGCCACGATTTTTTTTTAAGCTGCAAGACCAAACAATGGGTCGGGGTTTTTTCAAAATTTGCAACATGGCTCCGGACCACACAGACTCAGAAGACTGTACAGGACAGTCCCAGACCTTGCCAAAACTACACATGAAAAAGAAAAAATGCTCACGATTTTCGAAAATTGGCCAATTGGCAACAGTCTTGAGCAGTCTGGAAGTGGTTTTCTAATAAATAATCGGTAAGACTAGAGAAGTTTGAACAGAACAGTCCCAGACCTTGCCAAAACTACACATGAAAAAGAAAAATGCTCACGATTTTCGAAAATTGGCCAATTGGCAACAGTCTTGAGCAGTCTGGAAGTGGTTTTCTAGTAAAAATCGGCTGTGTGACTGAGCCTTAAGGTACCGCCACGTAGAAGACAGCTCCCAACCCAATCTCTTCCCAATTACACAAGACCACATTTGTTTTCAAAATCGGCTACAGTCTTGTTCAAACTTGCAAAATTTAAATTTTTTATCGGTGTACGATTTTCCCGCCAGTAGGCAAAAGCATCATAAAATCAACAAGATCAAGCACGTTTAATTGGCGGCGCCACTTGTTCAGTCCCCAATCAATCGCAGACCTTAACACGACAGCACATGTTGCTGTCAAGACTGCAAGTCGGCGACTTATCTTCTGTAGTCGCCGATTTAACATGCCGATTTGGCTTTTCTTTCTCTCCCGTTTGGAGCTGACTCATTGCCGACCACTTTCCAGCTGCACACAACCACTCATGATACGCGCCAACTCATCGGCTGCCGCTTCCAAACCGTTCATGTGTCCATGCCGACGTTCCCGATTCAAAAAAACGAAAATCGTGGTGGGTTTTTCAAATTTGCCATGTGCTCCCGACCACAAAAGACTGCAGAAGACAGTACAGGACAGTACCAGGCCTTGCCAAAACTACACATGAAAGAGAAAATACTCTCGATTTTTGAAAAAATTGGCCACTCGGCACCAGTATTGAACAGTCTAGAAGTGGTGTTCTAGCAAATAATCGGTACGACTGCAGAAGACTGTACAGGACAGTCCCAGACCTTGCCCGAACTACACAAAAAAAAAAAGGAAAAATGCTCATGATTTTCGAAAAATGGCCAATCGACAGCAGTCTTGAGCAGTCTGGAAGTGGTTTTAATAATCGGTAAGACTAGAGAAGTTTGTACAGAACAGTCCCAGACCTTGCAAAAACTACACATGAAAAAGAAAAAATGCTCACGATTTTCGAAAATTTTCTACTATTATTAAAATTATAATCGGCTATGTGACTGAGCCTTTACAACAAGCGCAGGCCCGACAGGTTGGTGTGTTATAGGGCTCTTTTATAGTTTTTTTTTGTTTTGTTTTTTTTGTTTTGTTTTTTTTTTGGTTTTCTTTGTTATTCTATTATTAATTCTACATTGGCTGTTGTTGCACAGTTTGAAGACTCCTAGGTTGAAATATGTTTTACCATGTGGTACCCCCCCCCTCCTTTTTTCACACTTAAATACCCAATGACCAGATTTTTTTCAAAAGCCATCCAGTACCGATAGCCCCCTACTTATAGATACAAATCCCCGTCTTCCATTGCGTTACCTCATTTCCGGTCCATACAACACTCCGATCTTATCTTGTAAACATTTAGAGTAAACTGTTGTGCCGAAACACCCGGGTGCCGAAATACCCGGGTGCCGAAGTTCCCTCCTCTCAGAACTGCCGAAGAACCCGGCATTCGGCAGAGGAGAAGGGAAGTGGAAAATAACGTGCTGTTGATGTGTAGAGCACGTGTTTCGTGATTTTATGGACATTCTACAATGAAACTCATTAAAATCAGGCTTTTGGCATTTAGGACATCATTGTATGTAATAATAGACGTAGATACGATCTTGTAACGCCTAAAGCGCCCACATAGACCCCATGAAGAAGAATTCCCGCGTTCTTTTTTACCAAGGTAGCCGAATTCGGAAACAATGTATACCGTATGCATTGATATAGGCTACATATGGATCCCATTGTAACGCTCCCCTTTATTGATTAGGAGGGCTATTAGGTCGGTTGCAACACGGGTTAGGTTTAGGGTTGGGGTTATAGGGCCTATAGGACGTAGGGTTAAGATTAGGGTTAGGAAGTAGGATAGGGTTTGGTTATTAGGGTCCGCTGAGTACAAACATTGGGTTTAGACCTATGTGATTTTCTACTTGACAAATAGGGGGTTATGTGATTTTATTTTTTTTTTCTGATGGAGGGGGATCATGTTAAATTTATTATTCAGTAAACAAGCACCTATCTGCATATCAGCAGTAAATCATATGATGTACCTAATTGTGTGTGTGGGATGGGTGTAGGAGTTCTATGCAATAGGGCCTATATCTTTACAATTCAAGCCACTATCAGCGTTTTTTTCAAAATGTAAACAAACAGCGCCCCCTATTTGTCATCAAAGTGCATTGTTTTGCACTGTTGTGTTGGAAATTGTTGTAGTACAGACCCCCTGTAAGTGGCTAAGCGTTACGCGCCGTATTTGTCAAGCAATTATGATTTTTAGGCTTTGTTTACTAATAAAAGTCGGGATCCGACTTTTTTTAGGCGCAGAAACAGTCGTAAATGGCATCTTCAGGACCGCTTTAAAATGCCTAAGTGTCTGTTTTTCACAATGAACAGTAATATAAGGTGTTGATATGACCTAGCACTAGCAATTTAGAGACAAAATTGACATTTTGATTTTGGAAAAAAATGACTGATAGTGGCTTTAATGATGGTTATGCAATTTTCCAAACACATCTTTCCATTTCTCCGGTCCCCTCCCTTGTAAATAATGAACGGGCCCTAAAATTATTAGTTTAAAGCTAATCTTAGCCTGTCGTACGAACTGAGTCCACTGAACACTTATTTCGTGTCATCCTGTGTCCGTACAGCCAATTGACAAAAGAACTTATTACATCCAAACAACCCGCACGCTGTAAGAAGGATCTCTCTGTGCCGAACTACTGGGATAATCCATTGTTTCGGCAAGTAACCCTGCCGTTCGGCAGGGTAATGACGTAGCCCGTATTTTCGGCATGAATAATTGCCGAAACACCGGGCGCTTCGGCAGATACCCCTGCCGTACGGCAAGGTCATCTGCCGAAAGACCGGGCGTTTCGGCATAGCCCGGTATTTCGGCGCAGCAAAGCCCTAATGAACCTGTACAATTAATTTAGGGGTTTCTCTGAAGCCATTTCTGGCTTCCCAGAGTACGTATTCCTCATGGGACGCAATCTGAATCCGCCATGAAACATGACAATTAGAATCAAACGTGTTTTTGTTGCAATTTTGGATTCTGTGGAATAACATGTATGAAAAACAACATTTGACATTCATACGGCATGTGTAGTCAAGAACCCTAGGTACAATGAGAAATAAATTGATGGTTATAATATATTTTTCTGTATGCTGCATATTTCTCATGAAAAATCAGAAAAAAAGAAGATTCGGTTTGCATTCACACGATGATAACGGCATACACCGTTTCCTTAATTGTCATATCCTGATGGGGAGTTTATTGGGGTTCGTGAAGGTCACGTCCCTGGTTTCTTAAATTAGAGTTCGTATATTTCTGATCCAATTTTTCATTTGTGAACGTTTCGACAACCACTGTTGTCTTTATTATCAACATTGAATGGAAAGTGATTTGATCCCAGCAACTCTGGATGTCTTTTCTGCAGTGGTCTTAGTGTTAAACCAGTTGGTTTTGTCTCTGTGATCTTTTTGGTCTTTGCACCAGAAACTGATCAAAATGTGAGATACTTTGTATTGCCCCTCATCTCTATTCATGGTGGAGTGCCTTTTTCTTATTTCCATAGCGTCTTTGATTCAGCATCTATATATGTTGCTCCGCATCCCCCATATATCCAAAGACATCCGAGTTGCCACTTTCCATTCAGTGTTGATAAAGACAAATATTGGATCAGAAATATGCGAACTCTATGAAGATGTTATAACTACCGATCCTAATGAATTTGTTCAATCACGTCCTTGACTTGTTTTAAAGGTGCTTGTTCCGATTTTGTCTGTTGTGTTCTCTACTTGATATGGTAAACAAACTTGCGGTTTGATATTGTAAACAAACTTGCGGTTTTGATAGTAGAAGTAATAATGCATGTTGCAAAGCCCTATTCAATAGTGTGCTGATATTGATGGTTAACCATTTAAACGGCGGTTTTTTTGTTTATATCTGGGAATTAAATGGATTTGAGGGGTTCAAATTTTAGGACGACAACAGAGAAAAATACGGCTTCATCTGATACCAAAATAAATAACTACTTACGGGTTAATAGGGGGGGTACCCAAAGACGATCAGCATACGCACCTTTAGGACAGCGCAATACCCCTTTCGTCCATTTGAACATAACCAGAAAGCGAAGAAAGAGTCCCGGCATGGGCCTTGAGTGGTATCCGATGTGATCGTCCCGTATCACTCAAGGATGTGATAATACGGGAAGGGGTTATACATAGGTTTGATGTGATAATGTTTGCTGAGGGGTTTTAAAGGTCTAGACCATAAGCTGCCATCATCAGAGTTTCCATTCGTTTGCACCCAAATAAGTGATTAATTTTCCCATATACACCTTGAAGGGGAATGTCTCCTGACTAGGATTAGGTATGTTTTCCCACCCCGAAAAAACCTGCTCGTTAGCGTGTCCTGCCCATTTAAAAATGGCCGCCATTGTTTTATGTAAAACCGCCATTATAACTCATTACAGATAGAAATTTTCTCCAGACTACACGAAACCAAGGTTTTAACAGCCTGAAAGGGGGCTTAAAACTCTAGGGTCCAAGATGGCCGCCGCAAGGAGGCATATTTTGCTAAATGAAACTTAAAATGACATATTGTTGAAATAAGAACCTAGGTGATTATTTTGGGAGTTCCAACAAGAATTATTGGCATTATATTTTACGAACAGGCTTGTTTTTTAAAGATGGCGGTGAATATATTCGCTCTAGGGTACGGAAATAAGGAAAAAAGCAGCACTACTCATCTTTTCGACGTTAAAAACCACACTTTCTAATAATGACCCTAAATCATTTTGCAAGATGTAAAAAATATTTTAAAGGGGGGAAGTGGCTTTTTGTCCTAGAGCGTTGCCGTTACTATAACTGAGTTAATACTTGGGCCATAGAACGGCGTTTAAACTACTCGAGAATAGTCATAGGAAGACAACAACTCAGATCAACCTGATTCAATAACAATCATAATAAAGGGTGTGGACTGTATTTAAGGACTCCTCCGGGACGTCAGTGGGTTGTTTTCCCAGTAAAAATAAAAAAATATGCTTGTATGAGAAATTGAAAAAATTGTCAATATGTAGGAGGAAAATTTACATATGGTGCCTAAGTTTTTCGAGACATCAGTGCAATTATTTGTTTCGACTTGTACCACAGGATCCTTCTCTCTCTCTACTGCCTAGAGATCAGCTTTCTTCCCAGCGTCAATAGTGTTGAGTGGTCTGCAATGATCCAGAAGTACGAGAGAAGAGAAAATTGCGGGAAAATGTTATCAAAGTTTTCGTTATGGTTCTTTTATGTCGAAAAAAGATGTGAAGGGTGTTTTCTTTCCTTTGTTATGTCCCCCGGAGCGGTTATAACCGCCGCCATCTTGAGTTATGATCATGTCCGCATTACACACATGTATAAATCTCTTTTTGGTGCTCTAAAACTATTACGCGCATTCTTACCCCATCTATTTGGCATTTAGTACATTTAACAAAAACATGCCTCCTACCGGCGGCCATCTTGGACACTTAAATGTTTTAAGCCCACTTCAGGAAAGTACAACTTTATTTCGTTTAGTCCTGGATAAAAGTTCTATCTATAATGGGGGAAAATAAACATTTTATTTTTTGCTTTTTCATAAAACAATGGTGGCCAATTTGAACTAGGCAGCACGCGTAATGTGCAACTTTCGGGGCCGGAAACTACCTAATCCTAGTAGGGGGAGAAACGCCCCCTTCAAGGTGATATATTGGAAAATTCAATCACAAGGTGGGTGCAACAAACTCGGAATTAAGGCCGTACAAAAACTGGCCTTATGGACTTTCCATTTGTACATTACTGGAATGCGCCCGCGAAGTTAGTCATGCACTGTTACTAATATAATCACATGTGGACTAATTGTGGATGTTGGCTTTCCGCTCTGGTAACCGTTTGGGCTTGTGATAAATAAAGTATTTACTTTCTTGATTGTGTTCAGGTTTCGCAGAAGGTTGGATCCAATGGGAGATGCAAGACGGAATCGACAACTCCAATGAGCTCAGGAGTCTTCCCCGCTGGTTGTATACGCAAAAAAAACCTCATGTATTTCTGCTGTCTGAAGATGGCGCCTACGACAATCCTATAGATCTTCCAACACTCGATCCATTCTCCTGTTCCAGAAGAATCGCAACCACTGTAAAGGTCAATTGGATGATGAACGTGGCTCTCAAGAGTTCTGTAAAGGGCTGGTTGAAAATGACATTACTGATTTCAATGACTACGAAGGTGGTTCGATTCCACAAAATGGAGGTTTCGACGACGATCACAAACTTTTCTTTTGCTATTATACACCAATATAAGACACATACGGGGCGCCCAGCAATTATTTAAACTCTGCAAAAAAACGTAGTGTCGCTTTTCAGATGATTTGAATTTGATTAAAATCCGATGATTATAGGTTTTGAAGATGATGTAAACGAAAGTGCAGCAGGTGATGCAAAGTTGCTAAAAATCGTTGTGTAATATTTTCAGGCAACGATAAATGGACAATGTTAATAAAATAGTTACTGGCTATATCAGGCACAAATTATTTCTAATTTTATTTGTTAAATTGCTCAATAAAATAGTGCAGATTAAATTGCTATCATTTCTATGTACCCCGATAATTTCTTATATTTATTTCTTTAAATACTCTCCCTGCTATTTTTTAAGGGAGCGCTCATTATTTACGCAGGAGAGGAAGGATTTCAACTTTTTTTCGGCGAAAAAAAATCGCGTTCTCCCTTCATTTTATAAGATTGCTTCATTTAAAAGTTCATTGTCCCCATCTTCTTGATGAAAAATTTCATGTTCCCACTCTCGCATACAATTTTTTTCGTATCCCCCTCAAATCAACCCCGGGCTACGGCGGTCCGGAAAGTGTGTAGTCTGTGTCACAGACTTCGAAAGATATCTAAATTAGTACTGCGCGAGAGATTAACGTTATCAGTCCGTCATAGCGAATGCAAGCAAACGAAACTAAATCTCAAATATCTCCCGAAAACGAAGAGGGTCCGTTACTATGTTTTGTTTTGGATATGTATCGTAATTGGGTCTGAACCTATAGAACCTATAAATTGAACGTTTTTGTCCCTCGCAAACACGGAAAAGTTAACACGCAATCGCTACGGGCCGCATCCCTTTTCCCACAATGCCTTTCGGTATTATTCCAGTATTGAGAATTTTCAAACGCTGCGCCAACTTTTTTTTCAATTTTAGAAACAGGATATACGTACTTACCGGACCGCCGTAACCCCGGCGTAAATGATGACCCCATGTAGAGGTGGGGGCACAGTCCCAGGTCAAATATCATCGTTTACCCCTCACTACAAAAAAGGTTTGACACCTTTGGTAGTTAGTATGGATCCTCTAAATCAACGCTAGGAAGGTAGTACTCTCAAACTGTGGGGACACGTTTTCAATAGGGGCCAATTTAAGGTTACACAGGGGTCAAACTTTTAAAATGCTCCAATCGTGTTGAAATGTATGCCATATTGGCTGTCTAGTCATAAAGATTCCAAAATGTATATTTTGTACCATCTATGACCATTGGTTTGGGAGTTATAGGAAAAAAATGGCTAATTCTATTTGTACAGGGGTCAAAATCAGAAGTTGCTCCAATTTTGGTAAAAATGAAAGAGGTTGTTCATTTATAGCTTAATGTGTCAAAATAAGGAATAGTTTGTACCATCTGCAATGCATAGTTATCATGTTATGCGACAAAATTGGTCATAGGGCAACATAATCCAATTGGCGTTGACCTTTTTTACTCTTATCTCTGTTAAGTAAAAATTTTAACATAATCAAAACTATACTTTTTTGGGAGTCCTCTTACGTCAGGCAATAATTTGCAAGTATTTAAAATATAATTAATTTTTAATGCTGACCCCTGTCAAAATTGAGATTGGCCTTTGTTACCATTTTAGTCATTTTTACCTTCTAACTCCAAAACCAATGGTCGTAGGTGGTACAAACTATACATTTTTGGAATCCTTATGATTAGATGGACAATATAGCATGCATTTCAACATTATTGGGGCATTTTACAAATATGACCCCTGTGTAAACTTAAATTAGCCCCTATTGAAAAAGTGATACCACAATTTAAGAGTACTAACTACCTAGCATTGATGTAGAGGGGCCATACTAACTACTTTGTTATAAAATTCCGGATCCGGAATTTTTGTTACAAACGGTATCCTATGGCACTGTTATACTGTACATAAATCCAAGATAAAATCTAAATCTAAGATAATAAGCGATGTTTATCTGATAAGTATTGTTCTCTGTTTTCTTTGATCCTATTTTTAAGATTATAGAATCGCGACTTAATTGGATATAACTTTCGTTTTACAATCACAAGCAATCTTGTAAGACTTTCACTATAACAATTTTTTGCGCATTTGTCGTTTCGAGTTTAATGTTGTGTGAATTATTTTCGTTGGTTTTTGATTTTTCCATTTGTTCATTTCCAAAGTTTCTTGTGTTGGTAGCTGTTTATTTTCGGGAGTGTCTGTAACCTGACCCCTCTGAACACAGCTTCTTTTCTGAATTCCTGAACCTTAACGGAAAACCGGTCTTATTCCGTGAAAGGTCCGAATTCATAGTGTGTCAGAAAAGTATGTGTTAGATGGTCAGTTACGGAAACTCCCGTTATTTTCGCAGTAGCTGTTTGAAGGGGCGAAATAATGTGGCGTTAAAACAATAATCGATATCATATCCCAATATCCACATGATATGCTCCAATATAGTCCCTCTATAGACTAAAATTAATCTTGTTTTATTAGACATACGATAAATATATATAATATTTTTTCCCTCTTTGTAGACCAAGTTTTTATGCTGATCCGAGGGTTGGCCAGACGAGAAACTTTGAGCATTTTTGTGGAATGGCCAAACAAATCAAAATGACCC
Source organism: Ophioderma brevispina (assembly GCA_023653785.1). Taxonomy (NCBI): domain Eukaryota; kingdom Metazoa; phylum Echinodermata; class Ophiuroidea; order Amphilepidida; family Ophiodermatidae; genus Ophioderma; species Ophioderma brevispina. Next base: position 13,368 of record JAMKCH010039037.1, read on the forward strand.
CAAACACAAACATTCAATCTCATTTGTTCACTCAAAAGTTTGTAATTTTAGCCTGTCGGTTGAAGCATTCATTTTGCCCATTTAACATTCTGTTCAATGAATTTCAATATGGCCGCCCAAACAATAAAGTGTCTGATCCTGGTCTTTTGGAATGCAGTTTGGTAATTTGATATCATCGATCCTGGTGTTTTGACAGTCTAGAAATTAATTAAAACCATAGTTTTTTTTCTCAAAAATGTGATTATACAGGCCTGTCTCAAAAAATGGTACATCAGAAAAAAAAATTGGTTCAATAGAAATTTCAAAATACGTCATTCTTACTTGGCATAATATTAAAGAACAAAGAACAGTCCTCCTATGGTGTTTTGTTTCATCTTATTGCTTTTTCAATTCATAGATATAATCAATTTAGTGCGATACACTACAAAATCGATTTTGTGGCCCCTTTATGAATGGGCAAAGTTGTTTCGCGCAGTTACGCCATACTGTCCTGAAGCTCACAAAAGATTGCAACTTGACAAAAGAAACAACACAGATTAAAGTACAAAGGAAGTCTATTTTACTCGACAAAAAATTGTTGTAATAGTCACATATAACGTTTTATGAGAGCACGTAAAGAAACGGGTTTTCAACAGGCTAAAGAAGTGTCGCCTTTCTGTGCAAGGGCAGTAATCTAATTTTGCCGTCGATATTGTATTTCAATAGGTGCAGTCAAAGCTCAATCGGTTCCTCAGGTATTGATGGGGTTGCTAATGACGCATTTATTATCTTGGCAGCGTTCTGGCTTAGTGCTTGGTGTTTTTTCAGCACTTGCATCTGTTTTCATCACATGCGGACTTTGTCAGATTTTCCGAAATTGGTTCTACTGGAATGTACTTGTTTAGT
>JAMKCH010039038.1:0-26747 GCA_023653785.1 Ophioderma brevispina
TTACGCCACTGCATGTCTGTAACTAGTACAGGTACCCTGAAAACATATCCTGCTAATGATAAGGCCAGAAGCAACCTAATAAGGACAAAATTGGATATATTAGTCATTACTGTCCGTACAGACACTTACTGCAACACGTAATTGAACGGAGAGTCATATCTATGAATACTGCCATTTTCTTCTTTTTCTGTAAATTCAGTTGGAAAAAGTAACTTATGGGAATTTTACAGGCTTATCCTTCACTTTCAAGATATTCCTGCAAATTTCAAATATTTTGACTCTTTCAGGTGAATCACTGATAGTGTCTTTAAGCAATGAGTTGCATACGTTCTATGCAGTTCGTCTGTCCGAGTATTCAAGATAAGAACTATTGCATATCAAGATAATTTTGGCTTTGCTGTCTTAATGTATTTGTTATACAGAAAATAATTACACAACTAAATAGAAGTGTACAGCAAACTGATACCGGTGTCATATACTACAGTGTCCGTGTGACTGAGTGTCCTACCACGCATCTGTCTATTGTGTTCTCCATTGAGTGCTGTATGCATCATTTGTTTCAGCCCTGTACCCAAATGGCCTCGTCTACAAGATCACGGTTTATTCCGTACATGTTGCTATGGTAGCTAGGACACTCTCTCATGGGGACACTCAGTTTCTTTACACCTGCTACCTTTTTTGCACTTTTAGCCATTTTACCCAATAACTCTAAAACTAATGGTCATAGCTGGTACAAACTATACATTTTTGTAATCCTTATGACTAGACGGACAATATGGCATACGTTTCTACATGATTTGAGTAATTTAAAAGTTTGACCTCTGTGCAAACTTAAATTGGCCCCTATTGAAAAAGTGACACCACAATTTGACACCACTAACTACCTTGCATTGAGGTAGAGGGCCCATACTAACTACTAAAGGTGTCAAACTTTAGATGTAGTCGGGCATGAACGAACTCCCTAAATAAAGACCCTATGATATTCTGCTCCTTCTCTACAAGGAAATAATGATCAATGTTCAATGAAACAGGTTCATCAAAGAAAGAAGCTAAATTGAGATAAGTGTTGTTTAGAAATCTTTAAAAGATTTGTGAACGTATTGGTTGAACAAGAATATAACATCTATCAATCTATGGACTAAATGACAGCAGCCCGGGGACAGCAGTAACAATGTTTCCATGTTCTGGCACATTTTTTATGGAAAAATCGCAATTTTGTGTGGAACACTTTTACTAACTGTGTAACACAATTCAGTTACTTAATTATGGGCATTATAGCAGCTATATGGGGGGATGACTCTAACTTGATCTTGCTTTAGCCTATAGACTATTCAGGGTTTATGGTTGAAAAGGATACAGCATCATACAAATGAAGAAAATCACAATTTTGTCTTGCACTTTTTTACAAACTGTGCAACATAATTTGGTTTACCAACAAATAGTCATTAATAGCAGCTGTGATGCATGGGGTTGGGTATATGGAGGGGGATTCTCAACACAAATGACCATACGGGGACTTGCCACAGACATCAGTCTCATTTTTAGCCTTCTGGTATATCAATGACCTTTTTTCATGCCAATTTTGGTATATGACAATTGTTGGGAAAATTAGTAAAATTTTCTCAATCTGAAGTAAAAATTGTCCACATTTGAGGAAAAAAGGGCAAATAAATTTGCATTAAATTTGGCCCAACATTTGCATCTCTGGTAAAGCTATTGGTCCCTCTTTGTGGCAAAAAAAGGGTAGCTATGGGTACTACTTCCGGGGGCACGTCCCTACCCAAACCAAACCTAAGACCCCCCGGTATAGGGTGACTAACTTGATCTTGCTTTAGACGGGACTATGCAGGGTCTCTGGATCGGATCGAATAATGCAAACATCATACATGTGACTGAGACTAAGATAATAGTATACATACTTTTGTCTCTGAAGTGCGAATCGTGGTTATTTCACGGTAACAACGATTCGTTCCATGGATTTGGTATAGACTACATCGATCATTTTCTCTTGCACATTTTTACAAAACAACTTGCTTTACTTTACTTACCTATGGGTATTAGGCTAATAGCAAGAAATAATGGGGATTGTGTAGGGTTCATTCTACATTTAAGCAGAGTTGAGTGTTTACAGATCACTACATTGTGCAAAAACTTAAAGCTTACTTGAGGACTGTGCCTGCATAAAATGTATGCATAGTATTGTCTCTAACTAGGTTATTTGCATATTACAAGAAAACGAAAGGTCAAATAACAAAATAAAGTCATATTCAATATTCCTTGAGAAATTTGCCACATTTTGGTACCAAGGTCGATATACTTTGGACGATGTATGACCATTTTCACCTTTGACCTTGTGTCAAGGTCACTAAAGGTCAACAGAAAAAATGGCAACATCGATTTTCTGAATAATCAGACCCAGTAGTATACGTTTATAGTGGTTGCCAACAATTAACATGAACTTCACCAAATTTTACATAGGCCCCTCCACTAATATGCTTGTTTCAATAGAAACATAGGCTTAATTTTGTATTTTGAATTTTATTACCAAAGAAACACTTTTCAGCTTAAAGGTGGTTGTTCCGATTTATGTGTATTGTGTTCTCTACTTGATATGAGAGCCTGGCACTTGCACATGCACCCCATCAAGTACCGTGGGAAACAAACTTGCGGTTTTGATGGTAGACGCAATAATGCATGTTGCAAAGCCCTATTCAATACTGTGCTAATAAAGTGGTTAACCACTAAAACGGCGGTTTTTTGTTTATCTTGGGAATGAAATGGATTCGAGGGCTCAAATTTCAGGACGACAATGAGAAAAATACGGCCTTTCATCTGATATCAAAATCGATACTACTTCCGGGTAAATCAGGGGGTCCCAAAGACGATCGGAACACGCCCCTTTAATCCTTTCAGATGGGGATATTTTTGATAGAAAACTTTACACGAGTGCCAAAATCAGAATTTTCATTTTTTAGGGACCCCTGTTTTTAAATCTGTTGCACCTTTAAAGATGGGTACCAAATTTTCACTCTGTCCACCGAACCACTGTTGTGGAATATGGCCAAAGAGACTTTGCATGAGTCTACACAAGTACATCATGAAAATCTTTGCTTTCCTTGATACCTCTGTGTAAACCTTCAAATATCAAGAAAAATGTCGAACTATTTCTTATTTCTGGAATCAATAACAATTATGGAATCTTACACCTAAACTTTGAAGCATTATTTCAATGAATGTTCGAAATTGTTCACATATCCTTTCGCGGAAACTTTGAATGCAAAAATAGATAGGCAATCCTATGCAATACAGCCGGTTGACCCACATTTTTTCAACGAATCACTGCAGATACACTGCAAATCCATGTGTGCTGGATCTAAACACGTATCTAAAACACTATTTTGTCACATTTTTGAGACATTTCTAAGCATTTATGAACATTTAGGTGTTCAGATGCTTAGATTCTAAACACGTTTTTATAACATGACGTTTATGTGTTTAGACACAATAAACACTATAGTGTTAAGCTTCTAAATGCCTTTGTGGCACATTTAACAGTGTTTAAAACGCGTTAAGGCATTCACGTTGGAAATTCTCATTGCTCTGATTTAGAAATGGGAGAAACGATGCATCTAATAACCACCTTTTGACAAAGTTTGTATATTTTATTTCGATGTTTTGTTGAACGCGTCTAGGCGCTTAAAAACTGTTACAAATCTAAACACTTGCATTTAAAATGTAGGTGATTTGCAGAGCTCTTCCACTTGGAGCTCGGCTGTGCATTGACCGTGATGGAGGGCATGTGGAGGACAAGATTCTGAAATTGGTTGTGTTAAATGTCATGTTTTTTGTTTCAAAACTGATTAAAATGTTTTTTGTTTCAAAACTAATTAAAATGTTTTAGGGCATGTAGCATGCTAGCAAACTAGCCCAGCTCCGTTCATTTGGCACAAGTAAAGTTGCCTCCTGGATCTTAATTGCACAATGTGGAAACTTGCATGAAACCTAGGGGCAACTTCAGCACTCACCCACTGGTCGACCAGCGGTTAAGTACGGTTTGACCGCGATTCATTGTTTAGAACAATAGAAAACCGGTCGCTACCGGAAAGAACCGAGCGGAACTTACAGGCAACCGGTGGGGTGAGTTTTGTAGTGGCCCCCTAGTACATTAAAGGTGCTTGTTTCGATTACAGTATGTCTTTTGTTGGTTGCACTATGATATCCAAGAGTCCTGGCACATTGCAACATACGCTCCAGGTATGTACATTTGCTCGGTACTTGTGGAGTCAATATGGGTACAAAGTCTACATTGTGGGGCGTTTTGTCATTGTGGAAGCTATGGACAAAACCCAAAGCATCACACAGGGGTTTTTGTCTGTTGCAGTGAGGGGTTGTAAAACTAAAACTTCACAACAGAATACTCCCACAGTGGATAAGGTTGTAATTTGGTCTAATTGCGAACATACCCCCACCAGGTGACGCATAGATAACAAAATGACGTACTTTGTCGACGTGGTCTCTTTGTACCGTAGGTTGGTGTGTAAAGAGCGTAACGTTTACCTGGGTCGTGTCATCGGCCATGTGGGGTATAGCCCAAGGAAAAGCCTGTCGATTCCTCTACCACACTCAATAGATCCTAGAGTTATCACAATGTTGCGCGTTTGTTGCCTTTATCTGGTGTTACTTTCAAGAAGAATGAATGGAATAGTTTTCTCTTGATCAGCTTCTTTTATAAAGCATGTTCGAAAACCAGTTGTTTTACCCATTTCGAGAAAAAGTAAAAGTCATTCGTACTATCAGCGGGATTCTTGAAAGTTTGGCAGTCCACAGGAAACACACATTTTCCATATGTTAAATGCAAAGAAGAGTGAAATCCCACTCTAATTCGTCGGGTGAATTACATAGTGACGTATTATGCATTACATAGTTTTATCGAGAAAAATCGCATTTTGAAAATCGCGAACTCTAAAGAGTCGGTAAACATCCCAATATACGATTTTCAAAGGATCAATCCGATTAAGAAACGAAATGACAATTGACAATCATTCATGTCTTACTTGATAAAAGGGATGTACTAATACATTGAAAAGTTACTCATCTTACCAGTCACACCAAAATTTACGCCAAAATTGGCGATAGCTTCATAATAGTGTAGGATTGTTTGGAAATTTTCTCTTCCCTGTACTAAAGCGTTATTCCGCATCCGTCATTATGGAATAAACAATCGTCGTTTTCCGAACATTCCTCAAACCACGTGCGTAATCGCGAATCTTCTCAATTTTTGGTTTATTACATAATGACGGAGTTGAGTGGATCGCGAGATCCCCCACCGCGTTTGGTATAAATTTCAAGTAATATCATAATTTATATTAACATATTTTGCTTGTTTCAGTTATACATTTAAGAGAATAATATTTCGAACAAAAGTATTTAAAAAAAAGCCCTTGTGGGAAAATATATGCACTTCCTGACATGGTTCAACACTCCATTATATAATACACCAAAATCTCGGTTATGTAACATACATTTAAGATATACTTATAACTTGCAAGATTCGACACTTGGCATATTTTAAGACCTTTGAATATTTAATATAGTAGAATTAAGTGAGACCCTGCATTTTCGATAGGGATGGTATTGATGTTGGGTTCAAAATCCCCGGCCATGCGGAACTAGGTATTGTGCCATGGTACAAAGTTACTGTAGCAGAATCGGCTTACTTACTGGAACCTGATTCTTTAGTTCTACAAATGGTCTGTTTAATATAGGACCTTATGCAAATGGTTGGCCGGGGATTGCAAATCAGCTTCCGCTTATCTCTAATACAAGGTCGGGGCCACAGCCAAAAACAAACTTATTTATGTGAGCATTGATATGGGAATGTATATTTCTCCAATGCTGGTATAAGGAATGATATTTATGCTTGTAAAAGGTAGATGGTTCTTATGAGAACTTTAATGAATAATTGCTGGTATTTTCACTCCTGAGCTCAAAATGAATTGAAACACACGCCAGAATCGTAGATGGAAATAATGTAGTTTAGGTTAACATTTTTTTTTTTTACTAGGCTATAATACTACGATACATTGTATGAGCATCATAAACTTTTGATGGGCAATTAAAATCATTACCTCTTACTCTCACGTTGAATGGGCACAGACCTAAAACTAGTTAATGAGGTCTCACGTGATTTTTAAAAAATCTACATAATACTCATTTCCCTTTATTCGAAAAATGATTAACACAAGTTTCCACATACCGTCCACGTTGAATAAACCCTGACGAATTATCTAGATGTAACGGTAATCCTTTGTAATTATGCATCGAAAGTTATTTGGACCAAAATCACCGCTTGACGAAATGACACATGAAGTGCTCCGGAGGGAGTAAGGGAATTTGGATGAAATAAACTGGTTTGAAATGGAGGTTTGCCGACTGTGACTTGAACACTAAAATATTTTGCAAACCGAAGAGATGGATGCTTAGGTGATATTTTTGGGACCAATACAATCCCAAATTTGAAATCAACCACATTCTGAATTAAAAATAACCCGAAACATCGGTTTAATGGAATAACGAAGCAAAATGTGTGGATATGCAAAAACAACTGCTATTAATATCGTAGGTGTTCAATTAGTGTAATGGTGCCTGTACTTCTTTGTTGGCCATGACCATGACTATTGCGCGAATGCCTTTTAAAAGGTTTAAAGAGTATGACTTGGTTACGAGCACTGTCTCTACCCTGATAGGCTATCGCAGCTCGAACGTAAGGAAACCGGAAGTTGCACTGCAGCCCTTTTTGCTCTACCCAAGAACCCGAATCGCGCACGTAACAGAGTATAATAGGGAAACTATACGGAAAGGGACAGAATTAGGCGATTATTACGCGTGTATGGTCAAGTTGTCAATTATTGGTTTTTGATTTGTCGAGTATGGGCGGCATGTTCTATGAAAATAGGATTCAAAAATGTTTTAAAAAGTCTTTAACATAAAATCCATATTTCAGGTTTTCAGCTCAACAGACAACATAATTCATGCAAGTGTTTTGACTACTATTCAAAGATATTTATTTATTATTATAATCCTCGTTCAGATTGGTTTCCGCTTTACGACCCCACCTTCTGAGCCCGCAGTTGACTTGGTACGCTCCCAAAGTGCAAAGTGATGGATTGGGGGGGGGGGGGGCCTTGGGGGGAGAGAATTAGCAAACGGCGGGAATACCACAGACACTTGATTTTGGTACCATGGATGAGTACCAACTGCCCACAGCATTAGGCTTACTTCAAAGGACGCGTCATATCAGCAGAAGGGGGGAATTCAAGTTTTTTTTTTTTTCCAAAACTGAACAAAGTTAGGAAGAGGCCCTATCTAATTTTCCATGCGGTTTGGTCTTTACAATGATGGGAAATTATATTTTTTCACAGAGCGTTTCATTGACTTTTTTGAGTTAAAATTGAAAAATACATTCTCCCACCCTATATCATGTATTTTCACTCTTTCATATAACTAATGACGTCATATTGTGATATTGGTACTTATTTTGATACCATGGAAAGAAGGAAAACGCAAACGCTATCCTGTGGTGCCAAATTGATAGGAATCGGATGTGTAAAAAGAAGGAAAATCACAGGGGGTGATTACCCCCCCTACCGCCCATTCAGATAAATTGTAAAAAAATGGCTCGGTGACGAGAGTTTAAGCATTTCTTTCTTTCTTCTGGAAATGACCTCGTATCTCTTTTTACATGCTTTAAGAGATTGGGGGCATGCAACATTTCTATTTTTAAAATATTACTTATTGCTATTTTGGTATAACTCACAAAATCATTTTAATCAACTTGGAAATTAAAATTGGAACTGGAATTTTGGTCCTTGCCCTTTTGGGATTTATAATCTAGTCTAGTGACACTGTTTTTCATAATGTAAAAATCACAAGCAATCCCTTAGGCCTATGTGAGTCCATTTCTATGTACCAGCGAAAAGACTCATGAATCAAATACTACTTTATAGGGTACTGAGAAATTTAGCGCTCCATACTAGTATTCACATGGAGTTATTACGGAGTTTTATATCATTTTCGAGGCACAGCACTATAATTCTAGTACAGTGGCAATGCAAGTGCATACACAGTATTATGTACAACATGTATAGGCTACGACCGTACCCACCAGTATCCATCACAATCAGTCCGGCAATTGCCTAGAATACATTCGTTTGCTTCTACTTCACAGTGAATTTCAGGCAAACGGGCAACCTACGTCCATACAAATTGCACGCTTGATATTTTTTCAGATATTGACCAGGAAGTACTTTATAAGGCATACGTGTATACTCATACCCATAGAACCCTTGAAACCGAGTGATATGTTTTTGTAGAGCAAAAGGGACGCTGTGGCAACTTCCGGTTTCTTCACTGGCTCGCTATGCAATCGCGGTGGAGATTGCCTATCCATTGTGTAGAGATCAGTGGTTCAAAGCTACATTGTGGGACGTTTTTGGTCATTGTGGACGCTCGGAATACACCCAAAGCATCACACATGGTTTTTATGTTGCAGTGAGGGTTTAAAACTATCACACAACAGGACAGAAATACTACTCCCACAGTGGCTAAAAGGTTGTAACTATGGTCTAGCTTTGACCGACATAACCCACCAAACAGGTTACGCATATATACACAAAAATGACGTACTTTGTCGACGTGGTCTCTTTGTACCACGTATGGATCGGTGTGTAAAGAGCCTTAACAAACGTTTACCTGGTTCTCACTGGCATGTGGGTATATGGCCCAAGAAAGCTGTCGAATTCTACCACACTCAATAAGAGCCTAGAGTATCACAATGTTGTGCGTTTTTGCCTTTAATGCCTGGTGTTACTTTTCAGAAGAATGCTGGAATATTTCTCATTGATACAGCTTCTTTTATAAAAGGCAATGTTCAAAACCCAGTTTTTAACCATTCGCGAAAAAGTAAAGTCCCTTCGTACTATCAAGCCAGGATATCTTGAAAGTTTGGCAGTCACAGGAACACACATTTGACCATATTTTAAATGCAAATATTATTGAAATCCACTCTAATTCGTTGTCGGGTGAATACATAGTGACGTATTATGCATTCCATAGTGTTTTCCGTAGAAATCGCATTTGAAAAATCGCGAACTCTAAAGAGTCGGTAAACTCCCCATATCCAAAATTTCAAACGATCAAACAAATCCGATTAAGAAACGAAATGAACAAATGGACATATTCATGAATGCTACTTGATAAAATGATGTCAATACATTGGAAAAGTTCACCATTCCTATCCGTCACAACCACGCAAATCGCCAAATGTAACGCAAATTGGGGCGATTAGCTTCATAACATAGTGACGGGATGTTGAATTTTCCCTGTACTAAAGCGTTAATCAGCATCCGTCATAATGTAATAAACACTCGGCGTTTTCCGCACACCGTCCAAACCACGTGCGTCATCATGCGCATCTTAACTCAATTTGGTTTTATACATAATGAACGGATTGTTGGTGATCGCCGGAGATCCACGCTTGTTATAAAATTTCAAGTATAGCCTAATAATTTATCATTACATATTTTGCTTGTTTCGTTATACATTTAAGATGATAATATTACGAACCAAAGTATTAAAAGCCCTGAGTGGGAATATACGTAATGCACGTCCCTTGACAGAGGGTTCAACATCCATCTATTTAATACCCCAAAATCTCGTTTATCTAAACAATACGGCAAAATGCCAAATTCGCGAATTCAGATTATAATTATACTTGCTAGCTTCGACACTTGGCTATTTGAAGACTTGATATTTAACATAGTGATTAAAGTGAGACTCCTTGTCTTTTCGATAGGATGGTATTGATGTGGGGTTCGCAATCCCCCGGCCCTGAGGAAAACTAGGTGATTGTGACCCATGGTACAAACAGTTACGGCTAGCAGAATCGCTTTACTGGAACTGATGCATTTAGTTCTACAATGGTCATGTTAATGATAGGAACCTTAGGCAATGTGGGCCGGGATGTCAAATCAGCTTTGCGTTAATCTCCTAATACAACAAGGTCGGCCACGCCAAATAACCGAAACTACAGCTTACTGTGAGCATTGATGGGGCAAATGTATTTTTCCTATGCTGTTATAAGGAATGATAATTTTTGCTGTGTAAAAACGGTAAGATATGTTCCTATAAAACGTACTTAATGAAAAATAATTGCTGGATTGTTCATCCTGATGCCTTCCCATTAAATTGAAACACCCAGGCAATCTTAGATGATAAATAATGTAATTTTAGGTTAACAGTTTTTTTACTAGCTATACTATTATACAGATACCTTGGTATGAGCATCACTAAACGTTTTTTTATAGTGGCCATTAAAGCATTCCTCTTATACCTTCTCACGGTGGATTTGGACAGACCCTAAAACTTTTAATGAGGTCTCACTATTTTGAAATCTACTATCATACCATTTTCCCTTTATTTCGTAAAAATGATAACAATTCCAAATCCGTTCACTATGTAACACCTGACGAATTAATCTATTGTAACGAGCTAATCCTTTGTATTATGCAATCGAAAGTTTATTGGCACCAAAACAACCGGCTTGACGAAATGACACATGAAGTTCTCTCCGGAGGATTAGGGTATTTTGACTTAAATAACCTGTGTTTGAATGGGGTTTTGCCGCATTTACTGATCTCAAATATTTTGAACCGAATACGAATGGATGCTTAGGTGATATTTTTGCGGACAATACAATCCCAATTTGAAATCACCATATCTGAAATTAAAACTTACCTGAACATCGAGTTTTATTGGAATCACGAATGCAAATGTGTGGATATGCAAAATACAACTGCTATTACACCTCTCGTAAGGTGTTCATTAGGGTATGTGGTTGCCTGGTACTCGCGTTTGCGCATGACCATGACTCATGCGCCGATGGCCTTTTTAAAGGTTTTTAAGAGTATGACTTGTGTCTACGAGCACCTGATCTCTACAATCTGGATAGGCAATCGCCGCTCGAACGTGGAAGGAAACCGAAATTTGCACTGTCAGCCGCTTTTGCTCTACTACCCAATAACCGATCGCCCCGTACAGAGGTATAGGGAACCTCTACGTAAAGGGACAGAATTCAGGCGATTATTGCGTGTATGTCAAGGTTTGTCAATTATTGGTTTGATTTTCGAGCATGGGTGGCGGGTAGGTTTCGAACAAAATATGATGTCAAATGCTTTTAAAGTCTTTAAATTTGCATATTTCATCAGGTATTCATGCATCACGACACAATAAGTTCATGGCAAGTGTTTTGACTATAATTCCAAAGATATTTATTAGATATTATTAATCCTCTTTCAAGATTGTTTACGCTTTACTATCCCCCCCTTCTGAGCTCGCCTTGACTTGGTACGGTACGCTCCCCAAGTGCAAAGTGGATGGATTGGGGGGGGGCCTGGGGGGAGAGAAGTAGCAACACGCACAGCCTAAGTATGGCGCGGGAATACCGCAGACACTTGATTTTGGGTACCAATGGATAGCTATCTCCGACTCTTTCATTGATACCAAAATGAGTACCAACATGCCCAGCATTAGCTTACTTCAAAGTGACGTCATATCAGCAATGTGGGAAAATGTCAAGTTTTTTCGCAAAAACGTTAACAGAGTTAGGAATAGGCCCTATCTAATGTACTCCATGCGGTTTGGGCTTAACATCATGGGAAATTCCTATTTTTTAACACAGAGCGTTTGACAGTTCCGTGTTTGAAGTAAATTGGAAAAATATCAATTTCCCACCCTAATATCTGTATTTTCAATCAAATTCTCTATAACTTATGACGCCTATTGGGAATGTTTGGCTACTTATTTGATACCAATGGAAATAGAAAACGCAACGCTATCTGTGGTACCAGTGATAGGGATCGGATGTTTTAAAAAGAAGGAAATCACCGGGGGTGAATACACCCCCCCCCCCACCGCCCATGCAGAGAAATTGTTACAAAAATGGCTCAGGTAGACGAGAGTCTAAGCATTTCTTTTCTTTCTGTAAATGACACGATCGTATCTCTCTTTTACATGCTTTAAGAGATTTGGGGGCAATGCCATTCTATTTTAAAATATATACTTAATTCGATTTTTGGAATAACCTTCCTGGAGGGGAGGTCTCTTGAATTTTGGACGGGGACCAATGCTCGTTGCAAAAAAGAAGCGACTATAGCTGCAAATACGGGACAATCTTTCGGGTCTAAAATTCACAATAATGAGTTCTAGGGGGTAAATCAAATTCAGTTTGTGATTGTTGGATACTTGGTTCAATGATAAAAATAGTGGAAAATGTAACTAACTATATCAAGTAAAAAATCCCGAAGTGTGTATTTTTTTCTTGCAATATAGCAAAAGTGTATTTTTTGTACTGTTGGCTATTTAAAGGCATTTTAGGTCACGTATTGAGAACATGTCCTGCAAGGGTAATAATTTTACTAGCAAATTGGGCCCCGTAAAAGCCAGAAAACTAGTCTATTTCACCACAACTGGCTCCGTTAGACTCCCCGTTTAGAGTTTATTTCTCACTGAAAATGGTCTTTTAAGCCTTTTAGGGGTCAATTTCAGAACTCCTGGAATGAGCATGCATGGGTATATACGCAACAACCCCCCCCCCCCCATCTGAAAATGTCGAGGACGAAAAAGATATGCACTGCAGTCTATGGGGTACATTATACAGCACAAAATCATGTTTAAAATCACTTGGAAATTCAAATTGGAACTGGCAATTTTTGTCCTTGACCTTGGGATTTATATTCTAGTGACACTGTTTTGCAATAATGTAAAAATACAATTAATCCCTTAGCCCTAATTGTGATCCATTTCTTATGTAAGGGGTCAAAACCATTCAAAATCGAAATCGCGGCGCTAAGTTGGAAAGGACAATTGAAAAAAGATGAAATTCAACAAACAACTTTATATATTCATAAATGAAGACACGTACCTCCTCAAAGTTCTTTTTGAAAAATATCAATTTTTCTTTTTTTAAAGGTTTTTAAAGGTGATCCTAACACCTTCACTTTAGTCTTGTATTTTCATTAATAAACTCGTATCATGTGATTTACAATAAAATGAAGATTTCATTCACAAGGTACAACTGTAATACCGTCGAGTGTGGTTTTTATAATTACGGACTTTATTTAGTTTCTTTGATTTCTAGGTAGTAATATATTCCCAGTGATCGAAACTTATTTGGGGCACTTTTAAACATAAAAAACCTATTGGAATCATTTAATCACATTAATTACACACCGACTCGTTTATTTTTTGTTTTCTATGTTTCTGTAATTTTTAATGAATATTTTAACCCTTATTATGTCTGTTGCTTTCAAATATGCATTTGTTTGTCTTGCTCGCCATTGGCTAGTCATACAATTGAATGATCAATTTACTACGAATGTAACATGAGGACATCTTATGTAACGCTGATGTTATCAATAACGTAGTTTTTCACAATCAATGCTACGTGCTCTACATGGTCAATATCGAGGAAATTAACTCAGATTAATGTTTTTCCTTCTAATCAACAAGTCTTCAAAATGAAATTGTAAGATTCTCCCTCAATAGTTTAGGTATCATCTACGAAATAGGGTAATTTTTTCTGACGGTCCTTTGAATTAATTCGAAAATAACAATATCCGTTAAATTATGATTTTTCTCAATGCATTACAATGTAATGAACGATATTCCTAATTTTAAATATACCTACCAACAGCCAATCAATGGTCGTCGGCAATTTATATCGTCATGATATGCCAGATATTTATGCATTTCAATATGTATTTGTTGTATCGTAAGAATGTTGTATAAAGGCTAACGAGTTTCTAGTTTTATCAACTACCGCTTATAGTTTTCCCAAAAATCACTATTAAAAAAAACGCCATACAGATAAGACTACAATGCAGCCCGCCGTCTTTCTTGAATCAATTGGGCAGGGTATTTGCTTGACTAAATCTTGTTGCTGCACTGTGGACTTCCCCAAAAAGGACATAGTCAACTTTTTCTTGATTATACATGTATTTAATAATATTGCGAGGCCGTAACCGACAAGGAGTACTCTTTTCAAAATGGAAAACGAATAGAGACTAATAAAACATCTGTTGCTTAAACATCGTCTCCCATTCATCAAAACGCATAAAGTGCGAACGTTTCATACATTAACAGCTACTCAACAAGTTTGCTTTGAACCACCATTGGAACAATTGAAATAACCAGTAACCGGTACTAATACTTCAATTAAGAATCACCACCAACTTATAATCTTCAATACACTCTCTCTTGCAGACTCATAAAGCATTTAACCGCTTTGTTTTGCCGTACCGTCAGAAAAATAGCAGGGTCAGGGTGCGGCAGGACAGGTCGGTCGTGACGGGCGGGACTGGAAGGAAGCGGGAAAGGATAGACCCGATCTGCGGGGCGTAGGGGGGCCTTTGTGTGTTACTTTGGCCGAGTTAGACAAATAACCTGTTAAATAACCTAAATTGAGGCCTTTTTTTCAAATCTAAAAACATTCAACTTTACACTTAAACACTTTTAATGATTTATCTTTTTTGGTTTCCCATTGGAGACTAAGTACACAATAGGGGATTTAATCAAATTACCAAGTCACAATGGAATTGTGGTGGCACGTGATATGTGACGCGTTGGAAAAATGGGTCAGGGCGGTTTGCAAAAGGAGGACGGCAGGATTTTCTTTATCATTTCTATTTACTAAATTGGGACAATAAGAGAATAGCAAGGAACTGTGCAAAGGTCACAAAACATGGTATCGTTATTACCCACAGGTCAGGATATTAGTCACGTCTACGAACACAAAACAACCATCTTTTTATACACCTAATCAATCTAATCCTGTCCAATATCGGATTTGTTAGCGCAGTAAAACGGCACCATATCTTGATAACAACACTATTTCACATACTTCCGACACGCAACCAAGTTTTAGCATCAGGAATTTAAGGTATATCTTAAGTTTCCTATTAAAGCCTAATTAAACCTTACACATATGTATACATAGGCCTAGTATTCAACAATCTAAATTTATGTCAACCATAAACGTTGCAAATCACTTTTGAAATGTACACTGGAAATACAACCGTATGATTAGTCTTCTTGATCTCAAGATAATGAGATTAATGCATTTCCTCGTACATATTGCTCATTGTGTCTTTTATCATGCCAGCCTGGTCTTCTCTTATTTGCACTAAACACGCTAAAGAGCCTCTTTGATAAACGTTTCGAAGGCTCTATCTTGCATAGGATCTCCTTATATTGACCCACACATCATCTTTGCTTTTCGGCCATTTAAACGAATAGATAATAACGACATCATGAGTTTACAGTTGTTATTAACACATGTACCATTTATAATATTGCCCGTTAACGCTTCCAACTTTTAACTCTATGTACAAGTAATTCCGAAAGTAATAGAATAACAACACACTCCCCATTACGTACCCGATACCGTTTATATATTCAAACTAATAAACATGTATAATAAAAACACTTTCACTACTTAACAAGAGTATAAATCACATGAAATTCACTAGTTTTATTTTGAGAAACCACGTTACCACACCTGTTTAAAAGCAGCTAATACAGGGTACCTATTTACCGTCATCTGATGAATTTGACCTTCGAAAACAATTGTTTAATTGTCCCTGAAACTTCATTATTGCCGATTGTTTAATAAATACGTAATATCCTAGAAAAACATCACCAATCTGAGTTGCAAAACGAAACTTACGTGACAATGATATGAACGTACGTTACAAATTTATACCTATATTATGTCCCTAATATTGCACTGTAACATATCTCCCATGACATGTTCGTCGTTTTGAACCCGACTAACCGTATCCAAAGAGTACCATTACGTTCATGAGAAATAAACTTTCACTTTATTTAGCAGTTTAAAAACAGATGTTTGCCTTAAATGTTCCATTCAGCTTGTTTCGAACGTTTCATTAAAATCCGTCATTATCGAGCTGCTCGGCGTTTCATGAGTTCGACGCTTATGCGCTTCATAGTTTCGATCCCAGCGACCCGCAGAGGTTGTAGGTCGGACGCTAAAAGTTTGATTCGCAACCGGTTTAAATAAGTAGTAACGTATGTTTCATCATTGTGTTTCATTTTAGGTCACCGCATCCAATTAATATGTTAAACAGGGCATTAGGTGTTTTTGCCGTAACGTACTGTGCATTTCTTAACCATAAGACCGTGTTTTTGGGGCTTAATTTACAAATCTTGACGCCCTTGTCGATTTTAATACCCATACCTGATGGCATTAATACTCGCCTGTCGTATGACGACCAACAAAAATATATATTTAAGTAACAATTAACTAATTTTCCTCATCTGTACAACGCGGAATCATATTACATCTACTTGGTAACGTAGGTTTCATCTCTAGGTGTGCGACATAATATCATATATTTTTTATGAGCCAAAGTTAATCACATATTCAATTTGTGCCTATTTCCAATACATTATGGACTATAATTTCATTCCTATATCCGCTTCACATTAATTTGCATCTGAAGAACAGGAATGCAATGAAATGAATGAAACAGATTTTTATTTGCGTCACATGGTGTTTTGACTAGAACTCCGTAATACAACTTTCTTAGTTTGAAATATATAATTAAGAATCCAAAAATATCATATACTTTTTACTTTTTATGTTAATATTTCATTTAAGAAAAGAAATTTCGATTTTAAGTTATGAATTTTAGTGAAAACGTGAACTTAATTCATGTGACACGGTTTTTTCCAACTTGCGCCGATTTAATGGTTTTGACCCTGTATCCAGCGAAAAGACTCATGAATAAAATACTAATTTATAGTGAACTAGAAGTATTAGCGCTCCATACTAGTATTCACATGGAGTTATTACGGAGTTATTATATCATTTTAGAGCACAGCACTATAGTCTAGTACAGTGGCAATGCAAGTATTGCATACAGTATTATGTACAGTGTATAGGCTACGACGTGTACCCACCAGTATCATCACTAATCAGTCGCAAAATTGCCTAAAATACATTCGTTTGCTTCTACTCACAGTTAATTTCAGGCAAAACGGGCAACATACTCCATACAAATTGCAAACGCTTGATATTTTTTCAGATATTGACCAGGAAAGTACTTTATAAAGGCATACGTGTATACTCATCCCATAGAAACCCGTGAAACCGAGTGAATGTTTTGGGTAGAGCAAAAGGGACGCTGCGCAACTTCCGGTTTCTTCACTGGCTCGCTATGCAATCGCGTGGAGATTGCCTATCCAGTGTGTAGAGATCAGTGGTTACGAGCGATTAGTAGTGTTTCCAGAATACCGTATATGGTGTATGGAACGAGAAGTGACTTATGTACAAGAGGAGACGTATCTTGTGGACAGCATGCATTAGTTGCGGACAGCAGTACAGTAGCATTATTACAAGACGTAATGATAATGTAAGTAAGCTTTATTGTTAAGTATGCATTAGTATAAATTTTATACTTATTCATTTTTGTCTTATTTAGCCTTGGTAGATCATTCAGTGTTGAAACACTGCTTTCCAATGATGCCCAGGGATCCAGGACGAATTGGGACAGCCAGAGGTTTTCACCCTGCTCTTATCGAAACTGGCTGCAATTACATATACAGGCGTGAATCTCCATGTATTTGGGATCGACGGCTTAACATCACCTCCGAAGGACGGGGTATTCTCATGGTTCGTTTGCCTAAGTCCAAATGAACCACGGGGAGAGCGGAATTCCAGTTTTAATCAAAAGTACTTACAAATTAAAATCTAGAATTTAGTACCCATTTAAATCCAGAGCAAGTGGCCCCACCGGGCTCGAACCGGGGCCTTCTGCACCAAAGGCGAATACCTTAACCAGTGGGCCACGCTCTCCTACGTAAATTGATCATAAAATGATTACTCTCTAAATTTTCTTAGATTAGAAATCAATCTAATTGGATTGCTTTCAGGGAAAAATCAAAGTTTAGATTAAAATTTTAAATCAAAATATTTTGAGATATAAATCTAAATTTTTAATCAAAATTCAGATTTGTCCTCCATTTTAATATAAGAAATTTAGAGAGTAGCACAAATATTTATCTGGTTTACAAGTGTAAACTGGTTTATAGAATTATTTGAGGACTGTAGTAACTAGTGAAAATATGTTGAAGTAATTGGATTTGATGTATAACTTTCAAAGCGTGAACAAATTAACATTTGAATGCTTTAATTCAGGTAGTGGTATTGATTAAAAATGCATTATATCTCAGATTAAGTTAAATCGTTCTGCATTGAGCTTCGCTTCAAGATGGCTGGTCCTCATCCTGGTAACCATCAACAGCCATAATTCAGCACTGAAGGCGTGTGTGATTATGTTGACAACTTTCATACCAGAAGCCATGTAGAAACCATTCTTTTGTGTTCTCAGTAGTTGTCGCTTACCAAACAAGTAAACAATAAATGAAATTGTGACATATACCAGAGACATGGAGTAAGCTTCACTAGAAAAAGAGGCAACAACGAAGGGCAAAGAACAGAAAAAAAAATCGGGCAAACCCCAACAACATAAGAACGGTACTCAAAGGAAATCCAAGCACAAGAAAATCGGGGGAAAAATTTGAGTAGCAGAAACTGTTCTACCGAGGAACTGTATTATGTTTTAAAGGTGTTTTTCACCTTTGAATGAAAATAATTTTCTGAATGTTGTACTTTTTGGCCCACGCTGTATTCTAGTACAAACAGAAACCACATGGAAGCACTCGTTTCAATCTGCCGTAGTTTCCTTCTAGTGCATCGGTTTGGACTGCAAAATTGTCGAGAACCCCTCCCCCTCGGTACAACAAAACGCAACCACTTCTATTCGAAAGAGAGTAATGAATAATTTTAAAAAATGATGGTTGTGGTCAAAAACTTTGGTGGCAGGGTGTTTTTTTGGGTCAAAAAATCACGTTTTTGAGCTAAAAACTTAAGAATATTAAGATTTATCAATTTCTTAGCAAAGCAATTTTAATCATGATCCAATACTATCAATCTCTGACATTTATAATTATAGGTTTCTGTTTTATAACAATAATTTAAGGGTCAGATTTTAGCCCCAAAATTAGTTTTTTCCTTAAAAAACACCCTTTTTATCACATGTCACAACACGAGTATTACCTGACCCATGCAAGTAACAAAACTGTTAATAATTTTTACTTAAAAAAAAATTTACAAAATAATAATTTCGCTTAATTTGCAGCTCAAATATGCCATTTCTGACTAGAAATCATCCCTGCCACCACATAGTTCAACCACAAACCATCATATTATTAATCTCATTTATCCTTTCAAATAAGGTGGTTGTGTTTTGTTGTACGGAGGGGAGTGGGTAACTCGAAAAATAGAGCACTTTTCAAAGCTCGCCGCTCCGCTATTCACATCATAGTTCTCAAGAATTGTGACCCGTGTGGAATATTCATGAACATTTTTTTCTGGACGGGGAAATTATAGTTTAGCATGGTAGAAATCAAATGCGATAGGGGCAACTTTTTACCAAATATATTTACCGAGATATTGAAGATGACAGTCAAAGGTAAAGGCATGCTGAAATGTGGAATTTATTTATGTGAAGATATACTCAGCAAACAGAAAGTCAACGTCTGATTTACTTTTTGACATAAACTCTAAAAGTATGTAATTTATTTTTATTATTCAAAATTGATTTAAAAGTTTTAAGCTGTAAATACCTTGAAATTTCATGAAAGAAAAAAAGTTGCACTTTTGTCTGCAAATTAAATTTCACACAGGAAAAATGAAAAAAAAATTCTCATTGCTTTCTGGTCCTAAAACAACACTTTATTACTCCATTTCAAAAGGTATCAACATCAGCAAGGGGAAGCAAGCTGTTCATGTTCAATAATGGGGAGGTCCACCGTCCTTCTCAATGACTTCAAGACACATCTTGCGCATATCTGTTTACCAAAGTGCGCATATGCTGCTCATCTAAGTTTGCCCAAGCCCGTTGCAATATGCGTGCAAATCTTGCAAAGATGTGTTGTCTTTCATTTCCTGTGGCTTCATTCTTGATGTCATGCCACAGGTTTTCAATGGATTGCAATCAGGGGATCTTACCGGCCATTCCATACGCTCAATCCCGTGGTCTTCCAGATACGGTTGGTGACATGAGCACGATGAGCACAGTCTTGCCCCACGTGTAGGCGAGGTTGACCACTTCTTGGAAGATCCTTTACTTCCCTGTCTGCGGAAACTTCACTCTGTTTCCGGATAGCCTTTGGCGTCACTCCTAAACTTCTTGACACCTCTCTTACAGGTACACCTTCGTCTAGAGGCAGTAGCTCGCCACCTTTCAAAGTGTTTCATGCGCGGCATCTTTAACCTAACCATACAGCACATGAAACATGCAAAAACCCAACAACCGATGACATGAATTTTGCTTTTTAATCCCAAAGCAGTAAAAGAGATTATGTAAATCTCTACAAGCAGCCCTTTCTTTTCATTTATGATTATGTAAACAACACACGGACAGGCAACAGCAATAGGTATTCACTCTGCCCAAGGAAAGTGTGAATGGAATGTGTAACCATACACACTTGGAAATCAAACTTCTATGTATCAGAAAAAATAGTGCCACTTTTTCCCTTGCATGAAGTTTAATAAAATGGACGATTTCATGGTAAAAACGATTTTGTCATAGGCAAACCAAGTAAATTGTCATTTTTGTGCGTAAGAAATGTGCGCATCCATCAGTTTTTGAAAATAAAGTAATTAAATACTTTTTTGAGTGACGTCAAAAAAGATTCAGAAGGGGACTTTTTTTTTATGAGTGTATTTATACAGAGAACAAAAAATTCAGAAAATTCCTGATATTAGCAACATAATTGAAAATATATTTACAGTTATAGCCACAAATTTGATCAAATGAATGTGTCACTGACTAATTGGAATGTACCCTTGGATAATAACAATAACAACACCCAGGAATTGATCCTGCCTATTTGCCCCCCTGGAACCCTTAGGTCAAGAAGCTATTGTGGCCAAAAAAGAATGGAAAAAATAACATTTTTCGCTATTAGTGGCCTTGATTTGATATGTGACGCTGTTAGAATTCGGGATTTGTCTGTATCCAGTAGCGTATTGTCGGAAATTGCATTTCTAATTGTGACATGGACATTTATTGTGCATGAACATATCAATAATTTCGCGACTTCTAGACTATCCTTGAGTGAGGAAAAACGCTTAAGAAGTAAATAATTATTATGTGAAAGGATTTGAATGTTTACAACTTGTCTAAGGAACAATCTTATAGCTGTATATATGCAGTAGGCCCATAATTTGTAGGTGGTCAAGTTGGACGAAGTCAATTCCTCAGGTCTCGCCCCATCTGTTACGTTATAAATACGGTTTTTGATATGATAATGCAATGACGCATACTAAAAATAGAAGAAAAAAAGTTTGTGATGTAGGTTACGGAATAAACAATAAAAATCCGCGTTTACAACTTTATTAAACGTAATAATTAAAAAACAAACATATTTCGGAGAACTTAAAGGTCCAGACACGGATGGTAGACATTTCTTAATTTGTCACATTTTTCGGTTACATCTAAACAGTATCCTGATCATATCGGCAACACAGATTTTTAAAAAGTGAAATGGGAAGTGGTAAATTTCAGGGATAAATATACCCTAACTGAAAGGGCTTTCTCCTGTTTTCGCGAACGCGTATCAAGATTGTGGAGTTGGATTTGACCCCGTTATTGACGTCAGAGTAACAAGTTGTAAAACAAAGCTCACACGGCACGGGGGCTAACCGCACCGCACACCCAGATAATCTCTTCCTTGTCGGTTTCTTTGTGGGGGAACTTGATAACGCTATTGTTCTGATTCTCTTGTCGGTACGGTCGCCGTGGTGCATCCGTCGACAATACAGCGCATTATTATCGAATTTTAAGGCACCAAACAAGAAAAATTATGCCATATGATACAACACGGACGACGCATATACCGCGGAGGGGGGGGGAAGTAACTGTGTAAGTATGCAAGAAAACTGGGACACGCGCACGTACGTTCAACGATGACGATCATGATGCGTTACGCGTATCGCGTATTCCTCCGCACCTCCCTTTCTGTTACTCGGGCGTCACTCCGGGTCAATCGTGCCAGCGCGAAATCACTTTCGTTTTGGAATTCCCGTGAAAGCTTGTCCAAAACAATGATATATGCCCAATTTTTATCAAATACGGTTTCTCAATTTTTTGTTTTTTTAATTCAGTAATTTAGGAGTCAAAAAGACATATGATAGGATTTTGAACCATTTTTGGTGGTATTATAAGTATGTTTAAGCATGCCATGGACCTTTAAATGTCTAAATCTGTCAGTATGGTTTAAACCCAGGTGGTTAAAAGAAATTAGTTTTTCAATTGAACGCGTTTCAGATGCAGATACAACCTGATATGATTAGCTGAAACAAACAATCAAACGTTCACCCGCAAAAGCGTGTGTAATCATTTAAAAAAAACCCGGATTTATACCATTCATCATCATTTGGTGACGGAACACAAAGAGTTATATTAAACCAAAATTTAATGACCGAATTACTGATATTGTTATTGCGTTGGGTTGAAAACATATGTTTTACTCTCATAAAGTTGAGAATGTAACATTATTTTTAGTAACAAGCAAGTTGCAGCCCAACGCATTTATCATTTTATGTAATGTGGACTTTGTCTATGACTTAGTCACAGTTTGATATCTTTTGAACATATCACCAATAAATTAATGTTTTATTATTTATTACATCAGTTAAAATAAGTATGTAAATTGCAGTCATTTGACCCAGTAGAAGTAACTTCTACAACGTTGTTCTGCGAGAAATTTGGGCAAGTAAATGTGATTTGCCATCAATATTGTACTTGCCATTCTTTCGTCATTGGGCAGTCTTGTGGTTAAACCAGCTCATGTTGTAAAATGGGTCCTGCAAATTACTCGATTGTTGGGGCCATATCTAAAAAACTATTGACTCTATCTTATGAGCTTTGAAGGAATATAGCTAACACACCCCATATTAAAACAAAGAATAAAGTAGTCACGTCATCTTGGTGGACTTACTGGCACCATATGACACCGTGTGGCACCAGGCGCCTGACACTAAGCTTCCCAGGACCATCGATCGTCACCTTGTACAATTCTATGTAACATGCTTGCAAACCGGAGCTTGATTCTCACGACCGTTCAAAACGGATGGCGCCTGAAACCAAGTGTTGCGTTTTCTTTGTGGACACACGGTATGTCCAAAAGAGCAGGATCCGTGGTTGTTTTCTGAATCCGTATGGAGTGTCAAGTATATGTAGATAAGGCGCTCAGAGAAACATGGGGATAGGTGAGAATTGCGGCGGTAGTTGAGAAAGAGGGGGGATCTTCCTCCTGAAATAAGGGATGACTTTTACAATCTTGAGACGAGGGAAAGACCCCTAGATATAGCGAAAGGTTAAAGATATGAGGCAGAGGTGTGGAGGATACTTGGAGCAATGCTCTCTTGACAACACCGGGATTTACCTATCAAAACCGGGAATTCATGAAGAAAATTAGTGAAGCTGCAGGCAGTGGTGTTGAGATTGTGGGCAAAATTGGGCCTATCTCGGCAAAGAATGTGTTGAATTTGCTGGCAATGTCCACGGGGTTTGTAATTTAGTTCACCGTCAAGGAGTATGATGGAGTTTTTCCTTTGTGGTGTTACTCAAAATGTCGTTAATTATTTGCCAAGTATATGAGCGTCAAATTTATTATAATAATATTTTTTACACGAAATACGTATTGCATGAGTGAGTTATTTCGGTATTTAATATATTCATTGTTTTATATCTTCATCATGAGATATAATATACCTTATAAAATAATCCTAGGTTTAATGGATTTAATTATCCCGGCCTAGTAGATCCATGGCTTTATTAACTATACGTTTATTAATCTTTTCCCTAACAATAGGATATGTTTGGTGTATAATTGGGAGAATTTAGCCAATGCATATATGTTAGGGTGGGTCATTGCTGAATGCGTTGGTGTAAACTTTCGTGCCAATCAGTATTTATAAGATCAATTTACAGGGCTTCGATGTTATTTAGGTGCAATAGGCGACAGCATCATGGAAATGAACAGATCAAGCAGGTTTAATGGCGACGCCACTTGTTAAATCCCCTATCAGTCGCCGACCTTGAAACGGACGGCAAAAGTTGTGACACTGACAGGTCACTGTCAAGACTGGTCGGCGTTGGTCGACCGAGTTGTTGACGCCAAGAAAGGTACAGTCTAATAGACTGTAATTTCTTGTTCAAAAAAATGGCAATGATAGTAAGCACCCCTTTCCATGATTTTCACTCTATCTCTAACTCAACACAGGTCTTGTATCAAATGAACCTAAATAGACAACTTGTACCTATTATAAATAGGATAAAGTTGATGGATATTCAAATTCGACTATTTCGATATTACCATGTTTCTCAAAGATTCGGAAAGGATTCTTCAAATGATGTTTATCTATATTGATTAACATAGGATTTTAAACAAGAGCAACTAACCTGGGACAGATCTAATTTAAAAGACGGCGGTATTGGGAATGGATGGTGATTCCCCTTAATGACCCCTTGAGGTGACTTGACCTTTTGACCCTGTAACTAACCAATATGTCACCAAATGTCATTAAATGTATTTTTACGTGTTAAACCAACTTTTACAAGGCATCAATATTATGAGTTGCCAACTCAATCAAGCATGTCAGGGATTTGACCTTTGCCCTCTATAATCGTGACCCAGGGGTCACGAATAGGGTCAACTGTAAGTTTTCTGTTATGTACGATATACCAAGGATATTTCTGTAAAATTTCAGTTCAATCGGAGCTTGTTTGTAAATTTTGACCTTACCTTGATCTTTTACCTTTGGGGTCGAGATATCATTACACCTCTTCTACTATTAATTTACATCACTGTAGTAATACGGGGCTTTATCGGTACTCGATAGGCTGAGATAAATCCAATGGTCTTTAACATTTTTTGGAAAAATTGACCCTTGTGACCCCCTAATGACATTTGATCCCGGTATAAAAAAAAACCTCGTGTACTCAACACAAAAATGCCAGTGTTCCAATGCAAAATAAAAAATTCTACTATGCATAATTCTGGAGATAAAAATTCTTGAAAATAGTTAACGTAAAACCGGAAATGACCTTACATGAACCTTGAACTCCAAAATAAAAATTACCTTGCCTTGCACCAGGTAACATGGAAGCATATCTGCAAGTTAAGTCACCTGTACTAAGTTTGGGTTTTGAGATAAACAAATTTTGAATATTTTGGAATATTTTTGGTTTTGACAGGAAGTGACCCCCTTAATGACCTTTGACTCCCATTTCGAGCACAGCGTTTGTGATGGGTTTAAGTGCTTAATATGTATATGAGTCGCGTGACCATGCAATGTTGCATAGAGCAGCTAGCTATTTTTGAAGATTTTGAAGATTTTTCAATAAGACCGGAAGTTCCCCCTTAATGGACCCCGATTGACCTCTCAACCCATTAAACTTTTGTGAAGTATCTCAAGCTACTGTCATATGCATGAGTCACGTTAACGTGCATTTGTAATCTGTAGGCGCTGAAAACTTTTTAAAGCTAATGACACTTTTGACCCCTGTGGACACCTAGATGACCCCGACTGGGGTCAACGTCATGTGACATAAATGGGATGCCTCAGCGGTTATTCGGTGTAGTCGGTCGGATTACGTCAAACCATTGACTGAGCTAGACGCAGTTGAAGTGTTGAAAGAAGAAAGAAGAAGAAGAGAAGAAAGAGGAAAAAAGAAGAAGGAAGAAGAAGAAGAAGAAGAAGAAGAAGCAGAAGAAGAAGAAGAGAAGAAGAAGAAGAAGAAGGAGAAGAAGAAGAAGAGGAAAAAAGAATAAGAAGACGAGAAGAAGAAGAGAGAGAAGAGCTGAAGAGATGAAGAAGATGAAGAAGATGAAGAAGATGAAGAAGAAGAAGCTGAAGAAGATGAAGAAGATGAAGAAGAGAAGAAGATGAAGAAGAAGATGAAGAAGATGGAGATGAAGAAGAAGAAGAAGAAGATGATGCTGATGATTGATAATGGGTTCCACAAGGGTCAATCCTTGGTCTTTTGTAATTTATTCTATATTTAACGATATTATTAAAACGTCTTCCCATCTTAAATTCGTCTGTTTGGTGATGACACGACCATATTGTATTCTGACAAAAATCTGCTGATAAAAATACAACTAATTAACACAGGACTTCAGAAAAGTGTCAATGGTTAAAGCTACAGGGAATCTCAGTAAACGTTAGCAAAACAACTACATGATTCAGGGGCGACACCATTAAACATTTAAATTCAAATTCTATTGAAGTAACATATGGAAAAGTGCTAACCAGGGATAACAAAGACGAAAATCATGGGTGTTATTGATTGATTTGACACTCTTTCGTGGAAATACAACTATGGAAGCTGTACCAGATACAAGATCTAGAAATGTTGGTGTCCTAAACAAATTTATAGTACCACATATTGATTCACTAGATTACCCTACATATCATATGGCATTCTTGCTGGGGTAATACAATAAAATATAAACCACAAAATCAAAAGTAAGTTCCCCAAAAAGAAACCTACTGTAATTCCAGGATATATCGTTTTTTGAGATGAAACCTGAGT
>JAMKCH010039039.1:0-16923 GCA_023653785.1 Ophioderma brevispina
ATTCCTTGCTATACATTGGTCATGTGCCACCCGTTCAGCTCATTATGTTTCCGACCACCTGCTTTTAATTGTGATTTAGCAGGATACTATCTACACAAGGTCCTTTACTTTGGAATTCCATTCCTGTCAATATCAAACAATCTTCTTAATTCATGCAGTATTTTCAAACGTAAATTATAATCATTTTTTAAATCGTTCATATGAACATTTCATTTTGTAGATTATCATCTTATCTATACTGAACGTACGGTATTTGTTTGTTATCATAGCCTTTGTTGTTTGCCCATTGGCACCATCCTATCTATGTTCGGTCTGTACCCGTCTTGTCGGTCTGCGTCATTCGCGTCCCGTATTTTAAAATTGCCTTTGTCTTCATGTTGTTTTGCGTCGCCTTGTTAAGACCCTGTCCGTTGATTTTTAACAACTGCTGTCACTTTTGGTCTTTCCATCACTATTATATGAATTTCTACATCTTGGGCCTTTTGAAATTTGGGGGTGACCGGTTTGTCGAAACTGGCATGGCCCAAATAATATTTTACCTCCTATATTTAATGTATCTTCTGGGTACCATGTACTATTATCAGGGCGTCCGGCCATTTTATCGTAGCTTTGCTCGTAGGCAGGCGTCGTAAGTCTACCTCTGAAATGATTTTTTTCCATCTTTGTAAAATAATGATTTGATGGTGCATAAATGAACCTTGCATTTTAATTTCGGTTATGACCGAAAGAATTAGAGACATAGGCCTACTCACAACGAGAAGGGTAACCTCAGCACAGGTGAAGACTGCCTCATGTATGTATGCTTAAGAAACCTTCATCAACTCACCATTTATGGCCCCCCACCATATTTACCAATGCCTTTAGAGTTGACCGCTTCCTCCGGCGTCATGGTCTCAATCTAAAGTCATTAATTCACAAATCAAGGTTGACACTGGAAAACTCGAAAGTTTAGAATTGATATCTTGTATAGGCCAAACGTTATTCATCAAATAATTTAGCACAGAAAACGTCGGTTTATCCACAAAAAATATGCATTAATTGATCCTGCGTGCATGAAAAGCCTTCCTAAGGGAGTCAAGTCACTAGATGTGTCGACATAACTCAATTGTTACAAGAGCTACCCTTTATTGCTGAAAAATCTTAAAAAACCTGTGCATGTTACCTTCTTTGATTTGGCTGACGCCTTTGGGAGTGACATGCTGCTTCAAGCCCCACCCTCTATCTTGTCTAAAAAATGCTTTGAGTTCCTATAACTCATTTCGTTAAATCGCAAATATCAAAACGACAAACGAAGAATCAAGCAACTCCACGCATGTCTTAGAATAATTCTCCAGATTATTTATCTTCAACATTCATGAAATTACTTAGTGTTGGAGATTTTAACTTCCATCCTGTCTGATGCAAATCATGAAAAAATTCTTGAATCATTTAATATGTCACAATTTATCCATGAACCTACGCCATAAATGGACACAACCTTGGATCTCGTTATATCGCTCCGCGATAACCTAAATCAACTCGGCCCTGTGCCATACTTGTCTGACCATGGTGCTATTCACTGCATTAAACCTCGCAAAAAACCAACACCGTAAAACAGCGCATTAACCACATGATTTTAAAGTGGACATAGAAAAGTCAGATTTACTAAACTACTCCCTGAATCGATTGACAGACTTGCCGTGCAGTTTGATACTTTAAACTACACTGAGGAAACAGTCCCACCAACAATACCCCTCTTTGCAATCGCAATTTCACACTGCGTCCAACCTACCCTTGGTATAGTGACGAAATTGCCAAAGCAAAAAAGAAAAGCGCAACGACTGAAAGTCATGAGAAAAACCAGAAACTGAAAATTGACAGAGACCTATTTAAACAACAGCGTCTTCTTGTCACCAGAATGTTGGCATCTGCTAAACGCTCACACTATCATCAGAAAATCCAAGACTGTAACAAAGATCAAAAGAGCTGTTTAAGGTAGTTGAAGCTTGCTACACTCAAAGGGAGCCTAAACTACCTTCTTCTACAATGTACATGATTGAGAAGAACTTGCAAAACTCCTCCTTCAACCATCCTTCACTTTCAAAATTTATTCTCATTCGGAAGCCTTGGATACTCCTGATATTAACACGTACCATTCAACCTGATGAGTCTACAATCAATTTGTGACAGCTTTATGCAGGGCTCTCAGGATGAAATTCACAAACTTATATCACCATCTCCATCTAAATCAGTGACCAAGATCCAAATGCATACTTGGATGTCCTCAAGGAAAGATTCATTGATACCCTTCTGCCAAACATCACCAACATCGTTCAATCTCTCCCTGGCTACTTGCTTCCTATCCGAACTGCTTCAAAAATGCCCCTGGGTAACGCCAGTAAATTCAAGAAGCCCAACTGGATTGAAAATAATTTCAAAATTATCGCCCATTTTCTAATCTCAATTTTGTGTCACAAAAACATGAAAAGTTAGTCAGCTTCTCGCTGATGGATTAAATGTCTACGAATGAATTACTTGAGCCGTTTCAATCCCGCCCCCTACAAAAATACCATGCAACTGAAACTTGCCATTAGTAAACGAGTTCAAAATGATATATTAATGTTCTTTGATAACAAATATGGCTGTTTAGTGCCGTTGGATCGTCTGCGCCTTTCGACACCATAGACCATGGAATTTAAAAGTCCGCCTTGGAGTCGATTGGTGTCAAAGGGTCGTGCTCTCGAGTGGATTTGCTCATACCTTAGCAAAAAAAGCAATCATGTAAATATTATATGGAAAACTTATCTTCACCTTGAAATGCTCCGCTTGGGATTCCTCACGGGATCAGTGCTCTGGGCCACTGGCTTTTTTCATTTACTTTCATGCCCGTTGCTGATATTGCTTGAAACATGGACTTAATGTGCAACTATATGCAGATGACACGCAACTCTATTTATATTTTTCTCGATGATTATTTTTTGGAATTCCCCCGACGATGAATCAACTGTGCGGTCAAAAATTGAATGTCTGTGTTGCAGACATAAGTCCTGATGACCTGATAACAACACTTAAGCTAAAATTTGACAAAACCCTGAAACTTGTCCTGTTCACAACCTAAGCATTTGCATGCTAAATTCCAGGATAATCATATTCAAATTGCAACACCTAATATTCTAGTTACAATGCTCGACTCCAGTTTACGGGTATTGCCTTGATGATGAAACATGTCAATGGCTGGCATGAAACACGTGAAGAAAGAAAATTGGTCCAGTCGCTATTTTCAAATTTCGTTACATCAACCTCCAATCAGAAAAAATTTTGTTGACGACACTGCCTCAATACCTTGTTCATGCTCGTATCACTCCCCGTCTGACAATGGAACAAGGCTCTGTTGTATGGAATTTCTAACAACCTTCGTGATAAACTTCAGCGAACAAAAATCGCGCCGCTGTGTGCTCCCAAAAACTAGCAAAGAATGATCACAGAACTCCAACCTTATTGCAACTTCAGTGGCTACCCATTTCAACACCAAGGCCATCCAATTCCAAAATTCTGCGCTAACATGGAAAGCACTAAACGGACTTGCACCATCTTACATTAATGATCTTTCTACGACATACGTGCCCCACACCGCCACTTCAGATCGCAGATAACTTCTCTTGTCAGTACCCCCAACCCCTTATATCATTTAATTATATATAGCTTTAAAGACATTATGGTCGATTTTCATTGTTGAAACAGAGCTTCCAGAACCTGTTGTGCTTTGCTTAATAAAACTTTAAACATCGTTTTACTTTTAACAAAACGGTAATATCTTGATAGGAACCGTTGGACTTGGAGCTGCATTTGAGAATATATAGTTTGCCATGCTTCCATGTTTCTATTTCCTATGAGAATATATGACCTCAACAAATAGTGAGAAAGTGAATGTCCGAAACACAACATCAAATTATAAAAATTGAAAAAATACTTAGCAGCTTGGATTCTCCGAAGGTCAATGGGTTCTTGGTGCCAAACATGTGTAGAAATAATGTATGTGTTTTCCCCTTTCTCAATTTAATATTTGTATATTTTTGAAATACAACCATAATGTCCGTGAAATCCATGTTTTAATTAGCTTATCCTTCACCAAACAGTACTAAGTTTAGTAAAAACTTCTACTAGGTATTGATTGTGCATCTTATTTCAAGGTAAACATAATGCGCAGTTGGAAATAGTTTTTTCTTGCAGCTCACAATTACTATTAAAAGGGTCTAAGAATTGTTGAACCTTTTTAAAAAATGCGACCTTTTTAAAAGGAAGTTTATTACGTTTTCCACATTTTTCCACAACACCAAAACAAGCTTATTTAAATAATTGATAAGAGTGGCATAGACACTCATTTTCCGACAACAAAAATTAAATAAACTTTCAGTCAGATACATCTAGTCAATGGGAGATGTGAAAAATGGTCTCAAAATGTTTATTTACGTTATTGTTGATTACGTTATCGTTTAGTACGTTGAATCCGCTTTTATTTATATAATCTACTATAATTTGTGTCATGGAATGATATGGTGGGAATTAAATGATCTTTTGAATAATTAGGGTAAAGGTATCTGAATATTTGTTATGTGAGGATAAATTGGCAGGTAAAAGTCAATACTAAGGATAACGTAATCAAACTAACAATTGGAGCATATTTTTGAGTTCAATTAGCTACATGTATAAAAGAAGACGGCCCTGGCCGGCAACCTGCTTGTTAGTCTGAAACTTGATCTCAAATCAAGTAAAAGAAAAGGTCCAGAAATTGTTTTTCCAAGGCTATGGAACTAAATTGAGTAATTTGGGGGGGGGATCATTATATCTTGAAGTACCTATATAATGTCGTATTTCCAATATTGTGGAATACATAAACGTTTTTGGGATGTAGTCCTATCTTAGACCACCTTAAAGTTTGTGATATAAAGCTTTAATGGGGCGTAGAATCATGTGCGTAAATAAGTTAGAATACATCGCTATCACGAGGCAATCCGCCCGGCGGGCAGGGCCGGCGACTCCCATCGAAGAACCATTCTCTCAGTAAACAGAGAAGCGTATGGCAAGAAAGTCGGTGGTCCTAAAATAGCGTATGTCGAATTAGCGAACTTGAAAATTGATGGATGTTTGTGCTGCTATATCTTCTCAAATCTTTGTCATCTGCCGGCCGGGCCGGATGGCCTCGTGATAGCGATGTATTCTAACTAGTTTACGCCACATGATTCTACGCACATGTAATCTTATTCAACAATTACTTTTAAGGTGGCTAAGATAGGACTACTATCCAAAAACGTTATGTATTCCCCAACTATTGAGATACGACATTTTCGGTCATTCAAGATAAAATTATCCCCCAAAAATTACTCAATTTAGTCCATAGCTGAAAAACAAATTTCTGGACCTTTCTTTTACTGATGTGAGATCAATTTCAGACTAAAAGCAAGTACCGTCCAGGGCCCGTCTTCCTTTTAATTAAATAAGAACAATTCAGATATAGTTTGAAAAAATTCGAAAGGGAGAGGCATTGCGTAATGTCCAAAAGAAGAGACTATATACAAGGAGGGTCTGAGGACAATTGAATGACAGAAAAGCATATCTAAGATTAGATTATGATATGACAGTTCGACCGCCCGAAGGATGGTGAGTGACTTCGTGTGTGAAATGTTTAGGCCAAGGAAATAGACAAAGCAATAGCGGACTATTAGACCCGGGAAACAAGCCTGAACACTAAAACGCCAGTTTTTCTTTATGTACCCAAGGTTCAACAAAAAGTCAAAGAACCCGAACCAAGTTAGTGTTCGTGGTAGACCGGTTGTTAGTAATGTGGGTCCCCCGCTAAATAGAATAAGGAATTTATAGACTTTTACCTACTGCCAGAGGTGAAAAAATCGCCAGCATACCTGAAAGACACGGCTGACACTATTCGAAAAGTGGAAAGTTTAGTTATTCCTAACGACATTATAGTTGCAAGCATAGACGTCGTTAGTATGTTTACAGCCGTGCCTCAAAGGAAGAAGAAGCGTTTGAAATCGCTAATGGGTACTTTAGCAAGTAAACCCATTTCTTTCGATCCCCCCATGCCAGCTTGGCATTAGATGACGTTACATTGTTAAAACTTGTGCTCTATCGCAATGCGTTTGAATTTAATGGCAAATTCTACTACCAGGTATCTGGCTGTCCAATGGGTTTAAGATCTAGTCCGTCATAATGTGCTTAGTATAAAAAGAAATTAGTCCAAAGAATTATGGACTTGAATAATGATAAGATAGTATCTTCTCCATATTATAGGGACGATTCGTCCTAATGTGGTCAGGCTCAATGGAAGATTAGAGCGTTCAGATCAAGAATAATATAACACGAATATGCACCCGTCAATCAAATTCAAGCATAAGCTTCTAATCAAGAAATCAATCCTTGACTAATCAATTTATAAAGGTGATAGTTTAGACTTCAAACATCATTTAGATCTTAATGTTTCACGAACCCACAGAAACGTTGGTGTTACTTTAGATAGAATCAGCCACAGCCCCTCAGTATTCAGGGGATCATTAAAGGTGAAACTTATCAGATATGCACGCAACTCGCAAAACATGAATCAGTACGAGAAGAAAAGAAATCAGTATTCACAGAAAAACTCCTAGCAAGGGGTTACAGCCGACGCGAAATACAAAAGCTTCTAGGGAAGTAGACTTTAACGAAAGACAGAGATTCATCACAGAAAAACAAAGTGATGATAGAGATCCCTCTAGTCTTTTAAAATCAACTACCATCCGCACATAGAAAGTAAACACATCAAGAAGCACGAACGAAATACTGGGACTTATTTAAGAACATCCTGAACTTCAAAACGCAATTCCAAGAATTCCTATGGTAGCTTCAGTAGGACAGAAAAGAAAATCTTAGCGATATTCTAATCAGGGCAAGGACTAACAACAGCGAATGAATACAACACTGAAACCCGATCCGCCCAGGGCGCCACCCTTCATATGCTGCAAGATCTAGAAATGGAGAGTAGGGGGCGCAGTGATTACTTTCAACTAACGAAGTTCTGTTAGGGAACGAACCCCCCCTCAACCAAATCTCGAATTGCTCCTGTGGAAAGAACTGGAATGGAGGGGGGTTGTTCCAAAGCGGCACTGTGCACAGGAAAGCTGTTTGACACCAGTAGTTAACATTTTTAGGCCTATATGTTGACAAGGTAGTCAACCAATAAACAAAAAAAACCTATTGTCAGAGCACCAAATCTTCAAGAACTTGTGTTCAAGGAAAGTCACAGCATCCAGTTTGGAAGTGACTGTTCCTCGCCGGTTTAGATATATACAAAAGATTTAACGATGGCACAGGGCGGGATCCGCACTTGGGCTTTATAACATTTTCCGGGAAAGCACGCATCCCAACCGAGGTTGCAAACAAGAATTTAGGGTTTTTGCACCATACAAAATTAACAATCTCCAGTGACAAATAGTAACTGAGGTATAGACCCGATTTTTCGGGAATGTACTTATTTATATTAGATGGGTCAGTAAACATCCGACCTCAGCGTGACAACTGATTGAAAGAACCGGTGGGAGGCAGACGTTAACGTATTGCTTAGCTGCGGCTACGCAATCATGCTAGATAAGCATGGATTCCCCCCCCCCCCCTTTTCCGTTAAGAAAATGGTATTTTATTACTGTTTTCCTTAACTTACTATTATTTTGTTATATAGGCCCTACCATCACTATCTAATGGAGGATAGGGACAATGGTTTCCGACTGTAATTAGGTTTTCGGGATAGGAATTCAAGGATGATTCCTAACTACTTATCAAGGAAATAGGGATGAACAAAAACCAGATCCGAGCATAAACAAAGGAGCTACCAGCACAAATTAGCCAAAGTACGATATCCCGCCGTTTTTTGAAAAACAAAGCGACGATACAATTCCTTTGTTGATCTTATTTCGGGAGAAAGACAAAGTTAAAAGAGGAAGGTGCTAATGGACTTTTGCCCATACTAGAAGGCTCGAAGAAGACTAATCGTAGTTATTCAGTGAAATAAAGACTAGTATACAGAAGTTACAATTATTTATGTCGGTAAATGAAGGTTAAGAAAAGTCAAGGAATCATCTAAAGAGTAAACTCCAAGCTCAAGAGGGGGGTTTCTCTGATAGCCAGCCATGAACATATCAAAATACGGAGGACTGTATATTCATAATTATGACCAACATGAAAATGGATAGATACACAGGTTGAGAAGAATAGTAATATAAAATTAGTGTTACCGTGAGAATATTAGGGATATTAAAATGTCCCCCAGACGCCACACACGCTGTTGAACGGCTTTTTCAGAGACCAAAAACCAGACGAAATGTCTTTAAACAGGTAAGTCCAGCAGGTGGTATTACCAAAGGAAAATACAAGCAAGTATTACCTCCCAAAATTATCTAAAATTGGTCCCGTCGAGCTATGGGAATTATATTTCGGCCATAATATTTTAGATGTTTGATATCAATTTGTAGACTGGAAGCAGGTGCCGTCCAGTTGCCCGTCTTTCTCGTATTAAGTTATTGCTAGCTGCCTGCTAGATTCATGCGAGGTTCAGCATGAATCACCCTGTTAGGGAACGTAAAGTACACGTCTGTCCGCAGCCCTTTTATCCGTTTTTTTTTTTTTTTTTTTTTTCTTTTTTTAGGCATTTCCCTCAAATGCCCCAGGGAAAATTAGTTCATCATTGTATCAAGTGTTCTCTAGATGAGGACCGGTACATTTTAATTATTTTCACTTACATCCAAAGGAACATGTGATGATCAGAACAGCTCCGAGTAATTTGATAGGTTTACTTCCTGCGATGAATTAACCAAGTATATGGGGTCACGATACCGGCCAGATTGTGAAACGGCGTCACCGCCCCTCCTTGTTTCTAGAATTAAGGAGAAACGTATTAAGTCAGCTGAGAATGCACAATCTTACAATACTACAAAGATCCGAGAGACTAAAGTATAGTCATCATTATGTGATTTGCATAAAACGTATATTGAAATGTACAAAGCAAGTTGTACATTAGGTTACCAAATCAAGTAAATTATAGGAGTTACATTAAGAATAGCCTAGTATACACATCAAAATTATACTTCGTCATAGTTTCTATAGAACGACGATTATATATTAACAAAGGACACAAATATCTGAGAAGATATAGCAGAAACATCATAAATTTCAAGTTCGCTAATGCGACATACGCTATTTTATGACCACCGACTTTCTTGCCTTACGTTCGCTCTGTGTCCTGAAAGAATGGTTCTCAGCGATGGGAGTCGCCGGCCTCTGCCCGGCCGGCGGATGGCCGTGTGATAGCGGGATGTAATTCTAACTTTAGTTTAGCACATGATCTACGCACAGGTAATCTATTCAACAATCACTTTTAAGGTGGTCTAAGATAGGACTACTTCCCAAAAACGTTATGTATTCCTCAATATTGGAAATACGACATTATTAGGTATTTCAGATAGAATTATCCCCCCAAAATTACTCAATTTAGTTCCATGGGGGGGGGGGGGGCCTGGAAAAAAAAAATTGCTGGACCTTTCTTTTACTGATTTGAGATTCAATTTCGACCTAAAAAGCAGGTGCGTCCAGGGCCCCGTCTTCTTTTAATTAAATTTGCTAGCTGCATGCTAAGCAATTCATGCTAGGTTCAGAAGAATCAACCTTTTAGGGAAACGTTAAAGTAAACGTCATTTCGCGCCCTTTTATCCGATTAGGCCTATCATCCCTCAAATTGCCAGGGAAATTTAGTTTCATTAACTTTTATCAAGTGGTCTCTAGATGGGACCGGTACATTTTAATTGTTTTACTTCATCCAAAGACATGGATGATCAGGAAAAGATTACGAGTAATTTATGGCGTTACTGCCTGCGATGAATGAACCAAGTATATTGGCGTCGCCGATAACGGCCATATTTGTGAACGGCGTAACCCCTCCTTTGTTTTATCTAGAATTAAGGAGAACGTATAAGTCAGCTGAGAATGCAACATCTTACAATACTACAAAGATTCAAGAGACTAAAGTAGTTATTCAGTCATATGTGATTGGCATAAAACAGTATATTGACATGTACAAAGCACACGTTGTAATATAGGAATTACAACTCCAAGTAAAATATAGGAGTTACCTTTAAGAATAGCAAGTTACACATCAAATTATATTTCGTCGAGTTTCATAGAACGAAGATATATATTAACAAAGGACACACAGATCTGAGAAGATTATAAGCAATAATACATTTCAAGTTCGCTAATGCGACATACGCTATTTTAGGACCACGACTTTCTTGCCCTAGCTGCTCGGTGTCCTGAGAGAATGGTTATCAGCGATGGGAGTCGCCGGGCCTATGCCCGGCCGGGGGATGGCCTGTGGATAGCGGTGTATTCTAACTTTTAGTGTCGCACATGATTCTACGCACGTGTAATCTTATTCCAACAATGACTTTTAAGGTGGTATAAGATAGGACTTACTTCCAAAACGTTATGTATTCCACCATATTGGAAATACGGACATTATAGCGTAATTCAGATAGAATTATCCCCCCCAAAATTACTCAATTTAGTTACATAGCCTTGGAAAAACAAGTTTGGACCTTTCTCTTACTGATTTGAGATCAATTTCAGACTAAAGAAGGTGCCGTCAGGGCCCGTCTTTATTTTAACTTTCATAAAAAGACACGGGATGATCAGAACAGCTCCGGAGTAATTTTATAGGAGTTACTTACTGGCGTGAATTAACCAAGTATATGGTGTCACGATACCGGCCATATTTGTGAAACTGGCGTCACCCCTCCTTTGTTTATCTAGAATTAAGGAGAACGTATAAGTCAGCTGAGAATGTAAATTTTACCACCTACTACAAAGATTCGAGAGACTAAGTAGTAGTCATTCATATGTGATTTGCATAAAACAGTATATTGAAATGTACAAAGCACGTTGTACATATAGGATTAACAACTCCAAGTAAATTATAGGGTTACATTTAAGAATAGCCTAGTATACACATCAAATTATATTTCGTCATAGTTTCTATAGAACGACGATAAATTAACAAAGGACAAAAGATAGGAGAAGATATAGCGCACATTATCAATTTCAAGTTCGCTAATGCGACATACGCTTTTAGGCCACCGACTTCGTGCAATACGCTGCTATGTGTCCTGAGAGAATGGTTATAAGCGATGGAGTCGCCGGCCTCTGCCCGGCCGGGCGGATGGCCTCGTGATAGCGGATGTATTCTAACTTTAGTTACGCACATGATTTACGCACATGTAATCTATTCAACAATCATTTTAAGGTGGTCTAAGATAGGACTACTTCCCAAAAACGTTATGTATCCACAATATTGGAAATACGACATGCTTAGGTAATTCAAGAGTAGAATTCATCCCCCCAAAAATTACCTTCAATTTAGTCCATAGCCTTGAAAAAAACAATTTTGGACCTTTCTTTTACTTGATGATTGGAATCAAATTTCAGACTAAAAGCAGGTGCCGTCCAGGGCCTGTCTCTTTAATTTCGAATTAGGCTATAAGCCCTCAATGCCAGGGAAAATGTAGTCTTCATTCACTTTTATCAAGTGTTCTCTAGATGAGGGACCGGTACCATTTTAATTCGTTTTTACATTTCAGCCAAAGACATGGGATGATCAGAACAGCTCAGAGTAATGTTTACTAGGGGTACTTCCTGCGATGAAGTAACAAGTAACTTGGGTCACGATACCGGCCATTATTTGTGAAACGGCGTCACCCTCATTTGTTTATCTAGAATAAAGGGAGAACGTATAAGTCAGCTGAGAATGAAAAATCTTAAAATACTACAAAGATTCGAGAGGACTAATATAAGTATTCATCATATCGTGATTTGATTTAAACACACGCTATATTGAAATGTACAAAAAGCCACGTTGTACATATAGGATTACCACTCCAAGTAAATTATAGGAGTTACATTTAATTAATAGCCCAGTATACACATCAATTATATTTCGTCCTAGTTTCTATAGACCGACGATATATATTACCCAAGGACACAAAGATCCTGAGAAGATATAGCAGCACATTAGCACATTATCAATTTCAAGTTCGCTAATGCGACATACGCTATTTTAGGACCACCGACTTCCTTGTCCCCATACGCTGCTCTGTGTCCTCAGAGAATAGTTCTCGACGATGGGAGTCGCCGGCCATCTGCCCGGCCGGGCGGATGGCCTGTTAAGTAGCGGATGTATGTCCCCATTTGTTTACGCCACAGGAATCTACGCACATGTAATCTATTCAACAATCACTTTTAAGGTGGTCTAGATAGGACTACTCTCCCAAAAACGTTTTTGTATTCCACATAATTGGAAATACGAAATTATTAGTTATTTAAGATAGAATTATCCCCCCCAAAATTACTCGCGATTTATTCCATAGCCTTGGAAAAACAATTCGGACCTTTCTTTACTTTGATTTGAGATCACTTTCAGACTAAAAGCGTGCGTCCAGGGCCCGTCTTTCTTTTAAATTAAATTTGCTAGCTGTCATCTATGCATTTCATGCTAGTTCAGCAATGAATCAACCTTTTAGGGAAACGTTAAGTACAAAACGTCTTCCCGCGCCCTTTTATCCTATTAGGCCTATCATCCCTCAAATTGCCAGTGAAATTTAGTTTCATTCACTTTTATCAAGTGTTCTCTAGACTGAGGACCGTACAACATTTTAATTCGTTTTTAAACTTTCATCCAAAGACATGGGATGATCATACACTCCGAGTAATTTTATAGGAGTTTACTTCCTTGCGTATGCAATTAACCAGTTATTGGGTCACGATACCGGCCATATTTGTGAAACCGGCGGCGTCCAACCCCTCCTTGTTTATACTAATTAAGGAGAACGTAATAATCAGCGTAGAATGCAAAATCTTACAAACTACAAGAATTCAGAGATAAAGTATTATTCATTCATATGTGATTTGCATAAAACAAAGGAAAAAAGATATATTGAAATGTACAAGCACGTTGTTCATGTAGGATTACCAACTCCAAGTAAATTATATGAGTTAACATTAAGAATAGCCAGTATTACACACAAATATATTTCGTCAAGTTCTATAGACGACCGATCTATATTTACAAAGGAACAAAGATTCTGAGAAGATATAGCATCACATCATCCATTTCAAGTTCGCTAATGCGACAAACGCTTATTTTAGGACCATCGACTTTCTTGCCATACGCTGCGCTCTTTGTCCTGAAGAGAATGGTTCTCACAGCGATGGGAGTCGCCGGCCTCTGCCCGGCCGGGCGGATGGCCTCGTGATAGCGATGTAATTCTTTAACTTTATTTTACGCACATGATTCTACGCCGCCATGTAAGCTTATTCACAATTTCTTTTTAAGGGTCTAAGGTAGGACTACTTCCCAAAACGTTATGTATTCCACAATATTGTAAAACGACGTTAATAGGTATTCAAGATAGAATTATCCCCCCAAAATTACTCAATTTAGTTCCACCATAGCCTTGGACAAAAAACAATTTCTGGACCTTTCTTTTACTTGATTTTGACAATTTCAGACGAAAAGCAGGTGCCGATCCATGGGGCCCCGTCTTGTCCTTTTAACTTTCATCCAAAGACGGGATGATCAGAACATCTCCGAGTAATTTTATAGGATTTCCTCTACTTCCTGCGATGAATTAACCAAGTATATTGGGTCCGATACCACAGGCGGCCATATTTGGTGAACCGCGGCAACCCCCTCCTTTGTTTAACTAGAATTAAGGAGAACGTATAAGTCAGCTGAGAATGTAATTTTACAATACTACTACAAAGTTCGATAAGAATAACTTATTATTCCATGTCATAGGTGTTGCATAAAACATATATTGAATGTACAAGCGCACGTTGTACATATAGGATTACCAACTCCAATTATATTATAGGAGTTACATTTAAGAATAGCCAAGTATACACATCATATGATGTTTCGTCATAGTTTCTATAGCACGACGATATAATATTAACACAAGGACACAAATATCTGAGAAGATATAGCAGCACATCATCAATTTCAAGTTTCGCTAAACTGGACATAACGCTATTTTCGACCCCCGACTTTCTGCCATACGCTGCTTCTGTGTCCTGAGAGAATGGTTTCTCCTTCTCTCTCAAGCGATGGGAGTCGCCGGCCTTGCCCGGCCGGCGGATGGCCTCGCGGTAGTAGCGGAATGGTTATTCTACCTTTTAGTTTACGGGCACATGATTCTACGCACAGTATCTTATTCAACAATCACTTTTAAGGTGGTCGAAGGTAGGACTACTTCCCAAAAACGTATGTATTCCCCAATCTTGGAAATACGGACATTATTAGGTAATTCAAGATAGAATTATCCCCCCCAAAAAATCCCCCCCAAAATTACTCAATTTAGTTCCATAGCCTTGAAAACAAAAATTTTTTTGTTTTTTCCCCCCCCCCCCCCCTTTGGACCTTTCTTTTACTTGATTTTGAAGACAATGTGCAACTAAAACAGGTGCGTCCAGGGCCCCGTCTTTCTTTTAATTTCGATAGCCATCTCCCTCAAATGCCAGGGAAATTTATTTCATTCCCTTTTATCAGTGTTCTTCCTAACTGAGGACGTACAAACTTTTTAATACTCGTTTTAAATTTCATCCAAAGACAAGGGATGATCAGAACAGCTCCGAGTAATTTTATAGGATTTTACTTCCTGCATGAATTCACCAACGTAATTGGGTCACGATACCTGCCCATATTTGGTGAAACCGGCGTCACCCCTCCTTTGTTTTCCTAGAATTAAGGAGCACGTATAAGTCCTGAGAATGCAAAATCTTACAAAACTACAAAGATTCGAGAGACTAAAGTAGTATTCATTCATATTTGATTTGTGCATAAAACAGTAGATTGTAAATTACCAAAGCACGTTGTACATATAGGATTACCAACCCAAGTAAATTATAAGGAGTTACATTTAAGAATAGCCAAGTATACACCTCAAATTATATTTCTTCATAGTTTCTATAGAACGACGATTATTTAACAAGACAACAAAGATCTGAGAAGATATAAGCAGCACATCACATCCAATTTCCAGTTCGCTAATGCGACATACGCTATTTTAGGACCACCGACGTTCATTGCCATACGCTGCTCTGGTGTCCTGAGAGAATGGTTCTACACGATGGGAGTCTCGACGGCCTTGCCCGGCCGGGCGGATGCGCGTGTCGCGGATGTTCTAACTTTAGTTTACGCACATGATTCTACGCAAGTAATATTATGTCAAACAATACTTTACGGTGGTCTAAGATAGGACTACTTCCCAAAAACGGGGGTTTTTGTATTCACAATATTGTAACGACATTATTAGGTAATTCAAGATAGAATTATCCCCCCAAAATTACTCAATTTAGGCCATAGCCTGGAAAACAATATGGACCTTTCGTTTACTTGATTTGATTTGGATCAATTTTTCAGACTAAAAGCAGGTGCCGTCCAGGGCCGTCTTTCTTTTAAATTCGTACAAATAAAAATTGTTTAACCAGCCAACCTCTTGATGATGTCATCAGTTGGCAGTTTTTTGTTGCTTTAATTTTGATAAAGTACTAACCTATTATTTTGCGGTACAAAATGTTTGTGTGAATACTGTACAGAAACGTAAGGAAGTGTTGTTGGAAATATTATTTTTCCCGTCGTAATAGGTATTGAATGCTTCAATGTTTAAAACATAAAACAAATTTTGCAGGAAACTTTTTTTTGGGTGTGCTTAGCTCCCAAAATGCAATGTTTCATGAAAATGACCAGATTGTTTCAATTGCCTTTAATGTTTAAATTATTGCATTTTCAATTATTGCTATTTACTCCGAATGTAAGTTTGGGTTCAAGATCCATTGCTTTGTATGTTTTTGCTCTCTTCAGTTACATGTTCATGTTGAATTATTGTTTCTTGCGTTTTACCGTGTTTTTTGTCACTCTTTGTACAGCGCCTCGTACCTAGGTTGCCCAGAATATATGGCGCTTTTAAATCTATTTATGATTAATTGAATAAGCGTCATGGTGTAATATTAAATGCGTGATGCCGCGCACACCACACACACACAAATCATGCTAACATAAGGGTCTGACAACCTTAAAATGTTTGGCTTGGCACAGAAGGGATAATTAAAATGTTTAATATTTCTCGTAATTTCAACAGCCCGCTTATCATACTAATTACCACGAATAGGGCAAATTCATTTGGTTGTTATACAGTTTAATATACAAATTCTGAATGCTCATTTATAAGATTTCTAATTCCATTTATGCATGATAAAATGAAAACTATCTGTAAAATAATCCTGTAAGTCCAAGATAGAAGAGTCATGGGGCAAATCCAGATAAGAGCTCAATATTATAGAATAAGCACCAAGGCAGCTACTTGATAGCCATATAAGTTCAGGGGCGATCTAGTTTTCAATAGAGGGTTGGGGTGGGTGTAGGGTGGGGTGGTGGTGGAAAGAACATACTGCGCCCACAAAGCTATATCTACACACACACAGCACTCTACACCGGTACCCATCATTGTAGCGAATACATGGTGCCCTGTGTCGTAAACAAATATTTATTGTTTTTATAGATCTACATTACGTGCGCCCGGCGGTTTCCCTATGCGGCGCCCTGTGCTCTGCAAAAATTGAGGGGGCGTGCCCCCCCCTCTAAATCCTCCCCTGAGTATCCACAAATAGCTGCCTTTGAGTTTTATGCCAAGGAATGGTCCGACTTTAACCTTTCCACCCTGGAAGAGTCTGCATTTCAGTTAACATTCTGTTTTTAAAATGGCTGCGAGTCTTCGAATTTGTGCACACGCCTTATCGTTATAATTCTTTAACTTTTATCGTTCCATTTTTTTGTTTAATACGGGTGTTGAGACG